>VNJU01006453.1:0-13641 GCA_008042675.1 Drosophila seguyi | reverse complement strand
AAAAAAAAAAAAAAAATTACAAATGACTTGGAAATTGATAGACAAATTTTATTAAAAACGAATGTCTATCGAAGAAAATTTCTTCCAAATGGACAGGTGAAAGGAACATGGGCATTGAAGTATTCGGAAATTATTAAGCCACTCTTAGCTAAATCTCCGATGGCTGAGTCTACACCAAAACAAAATAAAAAAATAGTAACCGGGAATGGTTTCATGAGTCTTGATATGAAAAAACCGAATTTTATCTATTGGGATGACCCCAACGAATTGGTGGAGCGATTGGAGCTTTTAATAAGTTCACATTCAGCAGCAAGCACAAGCTTAACTAATGAAATTACATCTATAGTTGAAGAGCTAAGAGAGGCACAAATAATACATTAATATAGTATATATTTAGAGATTTAAAATAAAATAAGGTTATTTACAAAATGTCTGTTGACAAGTTTGGACGCTTTATTAACGAAAAGCAGAGGTCTAACCAGTTTAAACGATATGAGAAAACTGCATCAGGACTTTACTTAGACTCGGATGGAAATTTTAATTTCAAAAAAAGCGTATAAAAAATGGAGGCTTTCCAACTGATAATGGAGATATAGTAATTCATGAGTTGAGAGTATCTCTATCATCATTGAATATTAACTATTAAGAAGAAATTGGTCAAAGTTTTAATGGACTTGAAACAATTGATGGAAAATCAGGAAATTTTAACATTCAGCGTATGAAAAAATGAGATAAGCAAAAAAAATCTGATGATAAAGCTACAAAACACTATGTTGATAAATCTGTAAAGAGACTAAGGGATTCAGTTATTTCACATCGAAATGAATTAATTGTGACTATACCTGATATTAAAACAGCAGATATTGAAGATCGATTGGACAGACTTGAGATTGTTATCTCAAGCATTATTGAAAAAGTTGGGTTCTCGAAATAATTTTTCTGTCTTTTCAATTTTAAAATAAATTTAGAAATTAATATGAGTAGACGTGGTATTATAACTGAATTACATTCTCCATCACGTAAACATTTTTTGCGTCGTAGAGTCATTATGAGGGGAATTGATGATTTATTTCAAGTTGACTTAGTTGAAATAGGGAAATATTCATCATCAAATAATGGATATCGCTACCTGCTAACGGTAATGGATACGTTTTCCGAATTTGCTTGCGTTAAAGCAATTAAAACAAAGAGTGCCAAAGATTTTACTGAGACCATAGAAAAAGTATTTAAGATTGGTGGTAGAGTACCTAAGAATCTTCAAACGGATGATGGAAAAGAGTTCTTTAAAAACAAATTTAATGCATTAATGATATAAAATTAATTATTTTTTAACATTAAGTACACTAAAGGCTTCAATTGTTGAACGATTTAATAGAACATTAAAATAAGTCATGGGGAGAAAATTCAGTTTTAATGGAACATACAAATGGATTGATATGTACAAACGTCTAATTTCTGTTTATAACAAAACAACGCACAGAACAATACAAATGGCACTTATCATGTTGTGTGAAAGTGAAGTGAAAGGTTTTGTTTTAACTGCGCTCCGCCGGATTGCCAGATACTGAATGTGCGTGCAAGCGTTTGGTTGGCCTGAAATTTGAATTTAAGTGTAGTGCGAGACTCCTGGTGACTCTGGTACGTACCCGGGTTGTCCCTGGATCGACCCTGGTAGGCTTCCCGGGCCGCCCTATATCTGGGCACTTGTTCATCCAGGACCTGAGGGCAGGGTGGGGCAAGGGGGTAACTCTCGCCTCTCTTCCTCGCAGAAAGCCCTTCGCTCTCTCTTTTTTCACTACTTTAATCCACAATCCACTTTCCCCGCGTTTTCTTTGGTAAACAAGATCAGCTGATCTTACCTGATCTCAGTGTTGCACAAAGCCGATGGAGTGAGCTTTCCTTACAGCCGTGCTTAACAGCACAACATTCCCAGTGCTGTACAACGCGCGAGGTTAAGCTTCAAGCCGTGTAGTGTAGCCAAGTTCCCCACCCAAGGGTAACTCCAAGACCAAATTCAAAACCTGGATACCTTTTTTACTTTTAACAAAGAAAATAAGTATAGCCGACACCGACTGAAAAGCCAATCTACACGGCTCCAGTCTCGGAATTTTCCGCAGCTGGCTCCATTGGGGCCAAGAGCAGAAGGCCGAGGATCTGGTCATTTTTCAACCCCTCCGCTGAGGCGCCATTTCAAGCGGGGCTCTGGGGACCGAGAAGGAGCGGTATAACTCCCATCAGACATCCGCTGGGGAAAATCCCCGTGCACCGAGGGACCCCATTTAGGAGTAGGTGCGATGAGTCAGGAGATAATGCCTGCAGGCTGCTCAGAAACTTACAGCGCAACAAGCAGAAGGTGCAGCGGTCGCCTCCTCCGAGTCTGAATGAGACGCTGCCGATGTCTGCAACCTCAAGGGTGAGCGTACATACTCTCGTGTTTGGCGGAGCTGAGGAGGAATCTGCGACTCCAACAGGAAATTGGGGCGCTGTGAGTCCTGACAGGAACCAGCCAGGAGACAGCAAGAAGCAGAAGATCGACGCATGCGCATCAGACCTTGTTGATAAGCTTAGGAATATGCTCGAAGAGATGATCGCCAAGTTCACCGACACCAAAACGAACAATAAAAATTTGGTCCGTCACGTAACACAGGGGACGATTGACTCCATGCTGACCATGAAGAAGCTGCAGATCAGTGCCGCGCTGGCCGATGGCCACACCAAGGTGTCCACCTCGTGCGTACGATCTCCAACATGGCCTGTACTACCGGGACGGGAAATGACACTTGGCAACAAGTCAGGGCCAAACCCAAACCCAAGCAGCCTCAACGAAGAACGGAGAATACCGAGCCGAAGGAAACAACGGAGCGAAGCGCAGGAAGCAACGCCCCCACGCCATCCTAATTAAATGCAGCGATAGCTCATACGCGGACATGCTAAAGCGAAGAAAAACTGACTCAAGGAGAACGTGCAAGGCCTACGTAAGACCGCTAATGGCGGACTGTTCCTAAGGTTACAGAAGCCGCAGGACCTCTCCACTCAGCAGCTGCAGGCAGCCCTTAAATAAGCCATCTCCGGCAAGGCAGAGGTGGAGGTAATGCAGGAACGGTCCAGGTGAAGATGCGCGACCTGGACGAGATGACCAGCGGCGAAGAAGTCATTTTGGAGAGGGTGCAACATCCCAGGCGATGCCGCATCCAGGTTGCGTAAGGCGTACGGCGTGATGCAAACAGCAACAGTCAGCCTTAGACCTGACCATGCGTGGAGACTCCAGATCGGATGGGTCGTCTGCCGAATCAAGCAGAAGACGGAGCCTAGGAGGTGCTTCAAATGCTTGGCCTTTGGGCATACTTCGACGAGACGCAGAGCCTCTGACGCAACAGCCAAGGCCACACAGGATTCCTTCTTGAGATGCGGGGGCTCCAGCCACTACCTGAAGGCTACCAAACACATGCAGATTGGTTAAGGTCCTCCAGCTTAACCTAAACCACTCCAGAGCTGCACAAGATCTGCTGGCACAGACGGTCTTCGAACAGAAAGACGACGTTGCGGTATTGTGCGAGCCTTACAACCCAAAAGCAGAGGGATAATGGCAACAGAGCGCGGACGGCGGCGCGGCCATTTGGAGCTGCGGGCAGACCCCCTGTCACCTATCGCAAAGGGCATCGAGACCCGGATACACCAGGGCCAAGGTTAATGCAGCCACCATATATAGTTGCTACCTAGCTCTGAGCCTGCATATAGAAGTCTACAGGGACATAGTGCAGGAAATCGCCCGAGACGCCCCCGGACGATCCTCGCCATTAATCGCTTGGTCCACTGCCTGGGGAAACTCTAGGACTACCCACCGGGGAAGCATCCTACTGCATGCACTGGCCACCCTTCATGTCTGTTTCCTCAATGATGGCAACAAATGCACCTACAGGAAGGCAGGCAGGGAGTCTGTCATCCACCTGGCCTTCGCCAGCCCGGAGCTCTCCCGGAACAGATAGTGGGAAGTCACGGACTTGCTTACATACAGCGACCATGCAGCAGTAATCCTTCAGACAAGGCACAGTCACCAGAGCTCATCTAACCGACATCATGCGTATAGGAGTAGTGCTAGCCAGTATGGACACCAACGCCATTACTGGTGATGCTAACACCTGCGCAGCTGGCCTAGCTGCCAGAATTAAGGATGCTTGCGATGCCGCTATGGTGACCTCTGCCAGAGGAAATGGCAGGCGGCCAGTCCCCTGGTGGAACCAGGAGATAGCAGCAGCCAGGAGTGAATGCCTGTCTGCAAGGCGAAGATGCCCAAGAAGGCGAGGACGTCTAACGCAAGCGCTGTTCGAGGCTCGCTATAAGGAGAAGAAAAATGCGATCAAGGCTGCCATAAAATTAAGTAAGCTCTGGTGCTTCCAGGAGCTAGTAAGCTCTGGTGCTTCCAGGAGCTGTGTGACGCAGCAGACCGGGAACCATTTGGCTCGGCCTACAAGATGGTCATGGGCAAGCTCTACAGGCCGCCGACCCCAACCGCTCAGGAGCAACTTGGAGCAATAATCTCCACTCTATTCCCTGCGCAGCCACCCCTAATGCTTCCCAGCTTAACTGCGAGCGAATCGATCCCCATCAGCGAGAACGAAACCCTTTGCGCGCTGTCCAGCAGCAAGGCAGCCAAGGCCCCGGGACCCGATGGCATACCCAACGCCGCACTGCACTCCCTAATGAAGGCCTACCCGAGCCTATTCGCACAGGTATTCAACAAGTGCATCGCTGAGCGGATCTTTCCAACAATCTGGAAGCAGCAAAGATTAGTCCTCATCCCGAAGCCAGGCAAGATGAATGACAAGTCGTCCTCTTATCGCCCCCCTTGCATGCTCAACACATTGTGGAAGATATACGAGGGTATCCCCTGTAATAAGCTAGAGAGAGAAATTGAAGAGCGTGGAGCCGTCTCGAACCAGCAATACGTCTTCAGGAAGAAGCGGAGTACGATTGATGCGATTCGCGAGGTAACGTTGAAGCAAAAGATGTCAGGGAGGCACCAAGAAATACTGCCTGGTTTGCACCCTAGTGTCAAAAACGCGTTCAACTCTGCGAATTGGAGTCTGGTCCTGAAGGCACTCCAGCGCTGCGGCATATCTGGGAACCTCACCCTTCTTATAGCAGACTACTTTAAAGACTGCGTCCTGCTGTATTCATCCGACGCCGGTAACCAGGTCCACCATGTGACAGGAGGAGTGCCCAAGGGCTCTGTTCTTGGGCCAATTCTGTGGAACGTCATGCATGACGGCATACTGCGGCTACCCCTACTTCATGGCAGCCTAGGCTACCGCAGCCATAGCGAGGATGATGGCCAACACGCGAGGTCCGAAGCAGCACAGCAGAAGCCTGATAGCGTCAGTGGTGACATCGTCCATCCTTTATGCCTTTATGTATAAATAAAACAATTTATTTAAGTTTTTAATATAATAATAATTTACTTAAAAGTGTATTAAATCTAAGAAAATCAAATTAAAAATAATTAAAATGTGTATAATAGTTATAATAAATACTTTTAATAAAAAAAAGAAAAAAAATATATTGCCGCATGTGTTTCAATGACTAGAAAATTTCAGATTTCGCAATCCAATTGTCATCAGTTTTAAAACAAAAATTGAGCTAGCGCACAAGAGCTCTAACACCCTTTTTTTTCAAGACTTTTTAAACTAGGTATTCATTAGGAAAACGGTTTTTTTCAGTTCTTCTTGATAAAACCCACTCTTAATAAGATTGCCTCTTAAATCTTCCAGTAAGTATGCTGTAGGATAAGAATTTTGTACTTTAAAAATTTTAAATATTTCTGTGCTTCAATATATATATATATATATATATATATAAATATATAAATATAAATATATATACATACATTACATTACTAATGTAATTTTACTAATTTTAAATGTACTTATTTCATGTCCTCCAGATCGTAACATGTACATGCCATTAAATTCTTGCTGACCAGTAAATAAACAATTCTAAGCTTCCTAACTTTTGAAGTTGAAGAGGGAAGCCTGTTTGCAGGACAGAAAGGGATAGCATTATGAAAATCATGTAAATTATATGGATATTCTATTTCAACCTCTAAAATATACCGATAAACGATTAAATTTCTTCCTTTTCCATTCACTTAAACTCCCGGTATGGTAAGGGCTCAGCATGCCCCAACCATACAAATTGCTTGCATCCACATACATCAAATATTCTGATTCTTTAGAAGAATCAAAATCTTGAAGGCACCTGCGATTTGCCTTGGTATATCGATGACTGCTTTGTACTAAACCACCTCGAACTCGACACTGAATAAATCTGATCATATCAGTGAGTAATTCGAGGGAAATTTGGGTAGTCTTAAGCATAGCGTCCCAGCTCAGGCTTGGAATTGTAAAGAAGTGTGCGGGATCAAGCTCATGAATTTGTAAAAAAACTCCCCTAAAGTTTTGAAAAACCTCGGACAATAACAGCACATCAGTTTTTAAATATAGTTCTAGGTAGTACTTAAATGATTGACACTTGAAATGACTCCAGACTGTACATGCGTGTGCATAATCAGCCTCTGAACATTCTGTCTCACTTAAATTACTATAAAATTTTTCACGAGGTGGGATAGAAGTTGTGAGGACCCGATCCGGGCCTCACAACGTATGTATATATATTAATTAGTGTATAGGTGTAAATAATTAGTTTAAGTTGGGATTTAGGGTATATTTATAAGTTAGTAGTAAGTTAGTATTTAATTAGTAGGAGTAAGCATAGTAGCATAGGGAAATAACAAAACCCACGAAGGGCACCTGTACATAGTTTAGACTTAGGGAAACGACAAGACCCACGAAGGGCATCTGTACATAGCTTAGACTTAGGCCGCTAGGCCTCATGGATAGGAGCAACAGTTAGGCACACGCACACACACCGCCGACCCAACACCCATGCCGATCCTCAGCCACGCAGCCGCATAGCAACAGCAGCCGCATAGCAACAGGGACCAGAGTACAGTCGGCGACAAAAGCCCGCTTGGCAACAGCGGTAATATCGCCCGGATCGCGACATTTCGGCAGAGCCAACGCATATCGGCAGAGCCGACATACCGGCAGAGCTCAGCACTTTCGGCAGAGCCAACATTCGGCAGACCCAACACCGGCAGAGCCAACGCACCGGCAGAGCCAACACATATCGGCAGAGCCGAACACATACGGCAGAGCCAACGGCAGAGCCAACACACCGGCAGAGCCACCAGCAGAGCCGAACACGTACGGCAGAGCCAACACACCGGCAGAGCAGCAGGACCCAATCACGGCCGGGCAGAAAGCTGCGCAGCCGCAGGGCCCAGAGGGCCGATGGAGGAGAGAACGAGACAGCGCACGGCCGATCGCGAGCAGCGCTCACCCCAACCGAAGCCGACGCTGCCACGTAAGCACGCGAAAGCTTCGTGTCGGCAGAGGCGAGAACGCTGACGCCGAGGGACGAGCGGCAGAGGAAAGCTGCGAGCAGCGATTCTTTTGAGCAGCACGAGGAGATGGTTTTCGACTGCCAAACGGAGAAGTTCATTTTTAACCAGCAAGCGGAGCGGAGTTACCTTTTCAACGACGGAGTGCGGCGCAACCCCGGGGATCGCCACGCGGAACTCGGACACGTGGGTGGCCACCAGTATGGATAGGCTGGCCCCCACACTGGAGGAGTAATCGGTTGAGCTGGGCCTCGGGCCAACCCCTGCGTGGGGACCATCACTGAGTGCGAGTTAGGGACAACAGATTAGGGTAGTTAAGTTGGCGCAATTCAATAAAATGTACGACTAGAAATTATAATGAAAAAGACAGTTGCGCCTCATTCAAACTTCCCCGCTTCCCCTCCTCCTTCGGGCTCTACATTCGGCATCGGGGCCAAAGGATGTGCGCGGCTTCCGGGTGACGGGGCCGCAAACACCAGTGCCCCCAAATGTCGTGCCTTCCCCTCTCCCAACCCGGGGGGCGGTTTCCGGCTGACGGGACTGCCTACCCATCTGAGGGAGTACTCCGGGCTCGCGGGGCGGTACACGGGTGACGTGGCCGCGACCCAGCCCAGAGGCGGTCCTCCTCCCCTCTCCTTTTCCCCGGCCAGCGGCCAAAGCGGGGCGGTGCCCGGGTGACGGGGCCGCGAACGCCAGTGCCTTCCCCGGCCATCTCCTTCCTCTCCTGACCAGGAGGCGGCTTCCGGTTGACGGGGCCGTACTCCACGGGGGGAATTCCGGGCCCAAGAGGCGGTGCACGGGTGACGTGGCCGCACCCGGCTCGGATGTCCTCTCGGCTGGCTGGGGGGCGCTTCCGGGTGACGGGGCGCTTTCTAGGCCATTCCCCTCGCGGGCCGTGATCTCGGCCAGGAGCCGACGCCCGGATGACGGGGCTGCTGCTGCCGACTCGCTGCCACGCCCCCGTGATCCTTTTCGGGTCGTTCCCGCCACTCCAACCCTGCCTATACTACCCAAATCCCGGCCCATCGGCCCCCTTCCTGCCTGTCCCCGCAAAAATAAATATTTTTCTGTGGAGGATCCTTGTCTGACTGAGTATTTATCCCGGCCCGTGATTAGCATCCTTACAAAGTCTCATCAAGTCTGTTTACGTGAGGGGCCACTGTGCTGCCTCCGCGCACAGAGCTTTCGCTCCCGTCCGCGCTCGCCCCGCTTGTGCGCCTACGCTTTCGGCCTCCCAAGTGCCCACTCGCTCCGGAGCTCGGATTGTAACCGAGCTATGCGGTCGGCCGCGGTTGATCTCCCGCGCTCGCTTTGACGAAACAACGCGAGCTGGAGCGCGGCTTTAGTTTTAAGCTTTCTTTAGTCGTCATATGTATGCAGCCAAATATGGCTGATGCACCCCGATTGATCCCACGACACCCCCGCTTTTTTACTTCAAACTATTGTCGACTGCGCCGTGGGAATCATCTACAACTTCCAGGCCATCATTAGCGGAAGGACGCCCCCTACAATCATTGGTCCTTCGAGCCGGATACGGATATCCTTCCGTCCATCTGCCAGCAGTTCTGGTGATTTTTCCGCTAAAGATAAGTATCTCTGTTCCGCCTCCTTTTCGCTGCCGATCTTCAGCAGTGGTTCGAACATTAAATTACGTTCACACTGCTGTAAGATTATTTTCCGTGCCAACTCCGCGTCCGAGTTTTCCTGACACAACGGCAGCGAAGAAATTTATATTTCCCCTCATCGTTCGGCAAAATTTTCAATCGCCATACTCCTCGCCGTTTTCGGTTCCTCGTTTTCGCATAAAACCGCCAACGGTCGCGGCATATGTGCACCCGTACACATATGTAGACACACACGCACGCTAACTCGGTAGCGAGAGCCGAGGAAGAGCTTCTTCAAAACTTTCAGCGGATGAAGCAGAAAGTCCAGCGCTCACCTCTGGCGACCAGCACCTAGACGCACCCGGTGTCAGCGCCGACAAAAATACTCGGGCAAATATTTTTCTTTATCGAAAGAATATGGCCACTCCGAAAAGATGCCGGGATTCAGCGAGTCCGGAAGGGAAGCAAGATGGGACCAATAAAAAGCAGAGGGTCGAAGCAGAAGCTCCAGCTCTAGTCGAAGGGCTGTGGGCAATGCTACATGAAATGATTGCGACACAAAGAGCAACAACAAGAAGGTTGTTCGCCGATACGATGGTCGGAGCTGCAGCTCGAAATCTGTGCTGCTCTGGCCGGCGGCCTCATACATGGCTCCACAGCCTGTGCAAGCGAAGGATCCTACGCAGACGTGCTGAGGATCGTCAAAATGGAGCCCTCGCTCCAGGGACTCAAGGACAGCGTCCAAGGCCCGCGAAGGACAGTCAACGGGGGTCTCCTGAGGATGCAGAAGCCCCTCGACCAATCCACGAAGCAGCTGCAAGCGGCAAGGCGGAGGTTTCGGTCATCCAGGAGACGGTCCAGATCGAGATCCGAGATCTGGACGAACTGACCAGTGGAGATGAGGTCACAATGGCCATTTTTGCGGGAGAGGACAGTGACATAGTGACATCCCTAGCGATGCTTCACCCAGGATGCGGAAAGGGTTCGGTAGAACTCAAATTGCGACGGTCAACCTAGGCCAGAACATGCGCGGAGGCTGCTTGACAAGGGCAAAATCCGGATCGAATGGGTCGTCTGCCGCATCAAGGAGAAGACAGAGCCGAGGCGCTGCTACAAATGCATGGGCTTCGGGCACACCTCGGCAAGATGCCGCGCCTCAGACGCAACGGCCAAAGCCACCCAGGAGGCATGCTTCAGGAGCGGAGGGACCGGTCACAAGCACAACACGTGCAAGGGCAAGCCCAGGTGCATAATTTGCTCTAGTGGTGGCAAGACCGCGAGGGACGCAGAGCATGCGACCCTAAGCAGGAGCTGCCCCGAGTACCAGAAGAATCAATACCTCGAGCAATGGTTAAGTTCCGCCAACTCAACCTAAACCATTGCAGAGCAGCCGAAGACCTGCTGCCCCAGACTGTCAGCAGAAGGTATTGAGCGAGCCCTACAAGGCCAATCCAGAAGGCGTATGGCAACAAAGCGCTGATGGCGGTGCAACCATATGAAGCTGCGGGCAGCCCCCCGGTCACCTAGCGCAGAGGGCGTCGAGACGTGGCTAGACCAGGGCTAAGTTCAAAGCGACTACCATTTACAGTTGCTACCTAGCCCCGAGTATGCACATCGACGAGTTTAGGGACATAATACAGGAGATCGCCCAAGATGCTCGTGGACGGTCCCCGGTACTAATTGCAGGAGATTTCAACGCGTGGTCCACCGCCTGGGGGAGCACGAGAACCACATAGTGGGGAACCATCATCCTTGATGCCCTGGCCAACCTGAATGTCTGTCTACTAAATGACGGTAATAGGTGCACCTACAGCAAGGCAGGCCGGAAGTCAATCATTGATCTGACTTTCACTAACCTATTGTCACTAACCTATTTACCTACAGCGATCACGCTGCCACAATCTTCCGCTCGAGCCACAGCTCGATATGGGCGGAGGCCATGCTGACTGCGAGCAACAGCCGACAATGCAAGTCGGTATATAGACGCTGTGCACTGCGCATATCCAGCTGCTTCTGCACCGTCTCGGAAGAAGCTGCACTGGTGGTAGCCGGATCAGTCCCCATCGACCTATTGGCAGAGGAGCGCAGGACTGGAAGGTCTGAAAGCAGAACTCAGCGGAGCAGCACAGTCTCAAGGTGGCAAGCGAGATGCGACGTTGGACACACCGACTAATCCCCGGACTGGATCCCTGGATACAGCGGCACCACGGGCAGGTGGACCTCAGCGTCGCAGCTTATTACAGGACACGGTTGCTTCAAGGCATACCTACACCGGTTCAAGCACGCAGAGCACTCTTTCCTTGCGTGCCCGCTAATCAGCGCGGAAAGAGCTGCGTTGGAGGCAGCAACGAACCGTCGCCTTACACCCGAAAATATAATCGGGTGTATGCTGCAGACTCTAGCCAACTGGGATGCTGTCAGTGACATGGCAGCAACTGTCATGAGGGAACTGAGGCGCCAGGATCGGTTGGCGAAAGATGAGCGGCAATCTGACTGCCAGCCACCCTCGCGAAGTATAGCTTTGCGGCAGTCCCCCGGAAGTGGACTCTTCATACTTACACCTATTCCTCTAATTGTAAATTTATTTCTTTAAATCTTTACTGTCCTTTCATTTTAGATACAGTCCACTTATCGAAGCCAACCAACCAACCAACTCACACACATATCTACATATTCGCATGCATGTTCATATATTTTATGCATATATTTTCTGCCTCCGATCCCAGAACTAACCTTCGCTGCGAGACTAATATAAATTAAAAATAAAAGCGAGACAAAAAAAAAAACAAATATTATAACACATACATCGACACTTTCGACACTAACTCGACTTAACCGCTGCAGCAGCCGTGTTGTTATTGTTACTGTTTTTCCCCTTTCAGGGCATAACAGTGTGTTGTCGGTCGAACCAAAGCCAAGGTTCTTACTCCACCTATCCGGCTTCGCAATTATTACATTACACAGACACTGCCTTACCGACAAAATATCAGTACTCTGCCGAACCAAAGCTAAGCTTTGGCGAATACTTAAAATTTCTTGACGGCTCATAATTTTCCAAATTATTAATTGATTTATTTCGGCCTCATTTTTTTCCCCCTTTTCTGAGTCAACTCGAATATAAGCAAGCTCCACGTCCGAGCCACGCAATATAAATATATATATATACATAGAGGGTATACTTATTTTTTTAGCATATTCGTTTCCGACGACTTAAAGATCTCTGACCTTCCTGCCGATGTTCTGTGGTCCAATCCGCAAAAGGCTACATCCGCCTGCAGTAGCGGTTGCCGTTATAATTTCTCCAACCGAATTTCCGCTGCCTCCCAAATTCAACCGGCCTAGTCGCTGCTTCTGGGGCCTTATTCAATTTGGGGTTATTTCGGGACTCGTCCATTCTCGTCGATGATCAACTTGTCGGCTACCAGGTCGCACCAAGAGCATTAGAGTGTCCGTCTTACTACTCTGTACGAGAGCCTTATTGCTCACGCTAGGCGACACACGCTAATCAATAGAATTCAACGGGAGAAAACATGAAGCCGCGTCCGATCCTATCTATCCGGTTGAAAAGATCCTAATCCGCATCTTCGAGGCCGACTCAATTAAGGCCAAAGGCTGCCACTGCAACTTCAAGGGCAAAAAGCGACAAATCCGTTGACACCATTTCCGGTCCCTCGCCAAGGCTTACTCGTTCGGTCGAAAAAATGGCGCAAACTGCGGTAGCAGTCGCCCTTAGGAAGTTCACTGCCACAACGGACGGAGTTAGCCAATTCGAAGCTGACATCCACACTCCGGGCGCCCCTGACACTAACATGTTTTCCCCTTACATGTGCCGAGTCCATCTGGACAAAATGCGGGCCCTGTGGGAAGATGTGAAGAAGGACTATAGGAGCTGCATGGACCTTCTTTCCATGTCAACCGAGGATCCAGCCACCTCAACAGTGCTCAGATCAAACTACAGTTACTGTTACACTGTTTTTTCGAGGTGTGTTGCCCATCTTCAGGAAGCAACAGAAAAGGCCGCCTGCCAGTCCACTCGGCCTTTCGCCAGTATTCCCACACCCCCGACTACGGGGTGTCGTTTACCGCCCGTAGACACCGAGGTTTTCGCTGCTGATTATTTTCTGTGGCCCACCTTCCGAGACTTTTATTATTACAAAGGCCTTGTTGCACTGCGACCAGAAGTTAGATCTTTTGTTCCGGCCTGTAGGATTAGGGTAGAGCTTCTATACCGAGGCTTCTAATAAAAGAGAGCACTTTGGTAGGGTCTATTTGTTCCCAAGTCCTGTAGGGGGGAATGAGTTCACCTCCTAGATGTTGAAGACGACGTCGGATTAGCGAGGGGCATTCACATAGAATGTGTTCTGATGTTTCTTGCTCCATCTCACAGAATCTGCAGGTGTCGGTTTCTGAAAGTTTTAATTTCTTAAGGTGGTACCTAAGGTTGCAGTGACCCGTTAGGTAACCTGTTAGAGTGCGAATTTCACTCTTTGTTAGGTTGATGATACGTTTTGATCGCGTCATCTGGGGGACGAGAAAAAGTTTGGCTTGTCTCAGCCCTGCACTGTCGGTCCAGTGACG
>VNJU01006451.1:0-15561 GCA_008042675.1 Drosophila seguyi | reverse complement strand
GCCCTCTATTTTATAGGGACGACCCCACCGGAAGCTGCTAGACGCGAGAAGCCACGTAAGAGGGACATCAGACGCGAGAGGCCATACATGCCGTTGCATCGACTTCGCACTTCGCAGACAATTTACGATCTGTAACAATTAGATTAAAGTATCTCCAACGATACTCATTCCGGTACAAAACGTAGCATTGTCTCTGGGAACTCGGGTCGGGGAATCTCTTACAGCAACCACACCTGAACCAAATAAATTTCCTGAATGGATCCTGGCCGTCCCTGAACTACCCGAGGCACGACAGAACGTCACAAGGCCGTCCAGGTGTACCAATTAATGAAAACGGTTTGAGAGCCCTTTCAGTTCTACCCAAAGTAAGAATGGGCTATAGAGGCCGTTCCGATCTACCAAAGTGAGAAGAGCTTGAGAATGAAAAGGGTTTAGCCTTTTTGGTCTACTTGAAGTGAGGGGGATTTGAGAGGCCGCGCGCTGTTGGTTTAAATTTAAACGGGGTCTGAGTGGATTTCCTTTTTTTTTATTTCAGTGTTTTCTCTCTTGTTTTTGTCATATGTTTTTGTGTTTCTGGGACTTCAGTATATTCTTACTAGCGGACCTTACTATTGGACCCGGTTGACGTTGTCCCGCCCTTAATTCGTATTTAAACAGATGGCTCTCACGATTTATTAAATGGAAATGGAAAATAGAAACACAACTGTGAATTTTAATGCAATGCAGAATAATATACTACATTTTTTTATTTTTTTATTTTATTTTGAATAGAAACATTCAGTACATCCTTATTCTTAGCCGCCTATATTGCTCGTGAATTCAACCATGCATGATTCTAGAAATTTTCTTAATTCTCATGAAAACCGTTATTGACGATATCTTCCTACGAGCTTACGTTAAATTACAGAAATTTGGTGGACATGATATCAATTCCGTTACACAATCAACTGGATTTTTGCCATTGGAATTGGCAAAGTCCAACAATTGTTTTAAGAAGTATTCAGAACAAATTCATTCTCTCTTTCAAGTTTAAGTCAACGGACGTGTTTTTTCCTGCGCTCTCGATTTGTGTATTTTTGGTTAAAAACAACCGGTGCTTTATTTAAATCTTTGATATTGTGAATAATAAAGATCCCGTTCACTTCGTGTACATGCAGCTTTTAATTGTTATTAATTTCACATTTAAATTCTGCTGCCAGTGTTTGCGCCGAAAGCTAAACGATAAGCTTGCTCCCACGCTTATCCGCCTACGCGCACTCTTGGTGCAGCTGCTCTTTCTTACCTCTTCCTAGGTAAAGGTACAGTGGTAAGTCTATATAATGTCCGTTGTCTGCGCTATTAAAAGCTGTGAAAAGGTTATTTCCGGTAATGATCTTACCGTAATTTTTTTTTGTATTCGAGCTTTATTTTCACTATGTGCTAGGGCCTTATACTACATATAATTAACATAAAACATAAAAGAACAACTACGATAGGACGGACGCATAGACTATAGACTAAGGGTTCCACGCCGTGCGGTACCGCCGCCTGGCATTGCTTGGCGTGCGCGTATGCCCCTACTCCGTCAGCTCCTTCCGTCCTCTCTCCAGGGTCCTAAGCGTCTTCAAGACGTGCGCGGCAAAGGTGGCTACCGCGTTCCACATTCCCTGGTCCCTCAGCATTGTCGGCACCAGTGTGACTGTGCTGAAAGTGCACCCTGCCGCTGCCTCCAGCTCCTGCCTCTCCAAGCCGAAACTGCGGCACTCGAAGAGGACGTGTTGTTGCGTCTTCCACGATGCCCGAGCCACACTCAGGGCACCAGTCCTCTGTCTCGTGCCCGAAGCGCTTCAGGTAGCTGCGGAAGCAGCCGTGTCCGCTGAGCGCCTGGGTGAGGAGAAATCAACCTGCCCGTGCGGTCTCTGAACCCACTGCTTCAGGTCCGGGATGAGATAGTGAGTCCATCCGCCCTTTGAAGAGGAGTCCCAACTGGACTGCCAACTCTCTAAGCTCCTCCTCCTGGCGTCAGCCTTGAGCTCGGCTCTGGATCGCTGCTGCCCTGTCCTGCGAGGTCGAGAAGATCTCGCTCCTTTCGCGTACAAGCTCGGAGAGCGGAACTATACCGGCGATGCCCAGCGCCGCATCTTCCGAGATGGTCCGGAACGCGCACGCTGTCCTGATGGCACACATGCTGTATGCTGCCTCCACCCCTCGCATATAGCTTTTCACCTTGGTGGCTTTCAACCACACAGGCGCCGCATACAGGATCTGCGAGGTAACCACCGAGGTTAGCAGTCTCCTTTATACCTGCTTCGGCCCTCTCGTGTTCGGCAGCATCCTTGAGAGCGCGCCTGCAGTCCCGCTGGCCTTTTTGTGGACATACTCCAGATGCTCCTTGAAGGACAGTCGCGTGTCGATGAGGACTCCAAGGTATTTTATTGCCCGCTGTGTCTGTATCGTAGTCCCTCAGACCAGCACTCTGGCAGACTCCACCGCCTTACGACTCGAAATCAGCACGGCCTCCGTTTTGTGGGCCGCCAGTTGTAGCCCAGCTACTTCCAGCCATGACTCCACGGCTTCGATGGCCGCGTTGGCGGGGCCTCCACTGTCGCAAGCTCCTTCGCAACCACTACTATGGCGACATCGTCGGTAAAGCCTATCAGGCTAGTGCTGACTGGCATTGGCAGCCTTAAAACTCTGTTGTACATGGTATTCCAGAGCAGGGGTTCCAAAACGGAGCCCTGCGGGACTTCGGCTGAGACTTTGTATGCTCTGGAACCCAGACTCGTATCCAGCGTGAGCATGCGGTTGCTGAAATAGCTATGGGCTATCTTCAGCAGGTACCCTGGGATGTCGAAGCTCCTAAGGGACTCCAGCGTTCGGCCCCAGTCCGCCAAGTTAAAGCGTTCCTAATGTCCAGGGTGACAACAAGACAATAGGAGTTCGTCCCTCCTTTCCACCTGGAACCTGGTATGGCGTCTTCTGCCACCTTGACGACCCTCAAAATAGCGTCCAACGTGGATTTCCCCTTAGTAAAGCCATACTGGTCCGGGGAGAGACCACCGGCTGCATCTATCGCCGAGCTCAGCCTGGTCGAGATCACCTTCTCGAAGACCTTCCCAATCGTGGATTCTCCTCTAGGAATTCCGGGTCAAATGGGGCTTTGCCTCCAGCATTAAGCCTCTTCACCACCAATTTGTAGGCTCCTCCCCATGGGTCGTCGTCGGCAGCATCGCACGCTTGCTGTTTCTGATGGCTACCTTCAGCTCCCTTCTTGCCGCCTTATAGTGCTCGTTGCATGCGGGAAGGCGCGGGGTTCCCTTGGCACGCTGCAGGAGCCTTCTACTGCGGTGGCTTTGCGGCGCAAGTCGGCGATCTCCTCGCTCCACCAGAACACCGGAGAATGGTACTGCCGGAACATCCTCCTTTGCAGCATGCTTTGGTTGCAAGCGTCTTTCACCGCGGCCGCTAGCTTGTTGGCTATTGCATTGGCCCCGTCAGCCTCGTCTGCCGAGAACCCCTCCAGGGCGAGACGAATCCTTCGGCCGACTTTATGTACCGCATCTCCAGTGCCTCTAATCCGCAGAGCCACAGGGCCGCCCTGCCAGAACTGTCCTACCCTATAGGGCTCGCTGAGGAATGCCACCTCCGAGCCCCGCTCGCGTACCGTCTGTGTCAGGAGATCCTGCGCGGCTCTGCAGTGATTCAGGTTTAGCTAAATTAGCTGCATTTAGGCCTGTGTCTTCGCGTTCCCACTTCTCCGTTCCGGACTTCTCCGCGGTGTAAGACAGCCTTGCCAAGGGGACGGGCAGACTGATCACCGCCGATTGGGTCTCTGCGTACCCGCGGCGCATGCTACGAGCCTTGATCCGTTCCGGCTTAGTGTTAGATTGGCCCGCGATGGCTGCGCAGACCTCTTCCTTTGGGGTGATGGAGTCGATGTTGCGCAGCTCCAGGACGAGCACCTTCGACTCTTCCGTCGTGGCACTCACTGACGCTGCGTCGCCGAGCACCTTCTCGATGCACTCCTTCATGGCAGGAGCAGGTTGCCATTGGTGGTACGGCGAACTCTAGAGACACAGCTGCCCAGGTCCGACAGTTGTTTGTCGTCCCTCCTAGTCACCATAGAGAGGACTTCGCTATAGGACCTGCCTCGTGCCTGCACTATGACGGCGTCGGGGCGATTGCGACGCGTTGCCTTTGGCATATTCGCGACCAATTTCTAGTCGTACTCGGATATAGCGCGGCTCTCGGGATTCCGGGCGACTGAGTGCGACACCTCGTCATCTCGCGCTGCCCTATGGGGCTTAGCACGGGGTTTCTTAGGCGCTTTTGCTCCTTTCTGTTGCAGAACGCGAGTTGGAGGAGCCTCCGGTGCAGATGAAGATCCCTGCTCGAGCTGCTGGTTAAGCCTTCGCCATGGCTCCGTTTGTACTGCAGCCTCCTTTCTCCACACCGTCGTGGTCTGCTGCTGTGTGTCAACTGTAGGTGTGCTCTGAGCGCAGCTGGGGCACAATGTAGGAGCTACGCCGCTCTGCCGGCGTCGGCGCGGCAGCTACGTCGGAGCGGGCGTCCCATGTTGAGCACGATGCTGCTCGAGTCCACGTGGTCGACGGAAAATTTTCACGCCGTCTCCCTTTTCACCTTGTTTTCGTCGATTTTGTCATATGCCGGCATGTGCACTTTTGCATGTAGAGAAAAACATTTCTCCCTAACCTCAAAAATTTCAAATTTTACCCGATTTTTTTGGCCGGCGGGGTTTTAATTCGCCTGGACGAAAAATGTCCTTTATGTCCTGGCCAGTCCCTGCTCGGGCGCCATGTAAGGAAGCGACTCCGGCCGGGGTGATCCTCAGCGTCCCAGAGGTCTTCAAAGAATTTATAATTTGCTGAGACGACCAGGACATAACGGCCAAGTCATCGAGAATTATTTGTGGGCAAAATTAAGGGCGAGAATTCCCAATGGCGGCTGATCCCCTTGAGGCGGGCCTGGAAGACTTTCCAACGGCCTTTCCCTTAGCGCCCCGCCTGGAAGACTTTCCAACGGCGGCCGCTCCCCTCTGAGACAATCTTGGAAGGCTTTCCAACAGCCGTCCCCGCTTAGAAGAATTTCCAACAGCGGAGAACCCCCAGGGACGGGAAAGGGACGAGCGGCAGCAGTCGGGTGTTCCCCTCAGAGACCGGCTTGGAAGACCTCCCTCAGGGACGGGGTAGGGGCGGACGACGGGCGGAGCGGAGTGCAAAAGGCGCAGAATTAATTCAAGACATGTTTATTCTTCTTCACCCGTCTGGCTGGCGGCGGCCGGCGGCCGGCATCCTGCACACGCAGTGGGTGTCGGTCCCGGCGCCCCAGAAATACCCATAATCTTGGCCAGCGGCCATGGCTCACCTGTACCCCTTGGCCTCCAGGCGTTGGAGCGTTCTCCAGTCCACGTGTCTCCTGGGTCGCTGCGCGCCGGCACGTGGCCACTTCGCGTTGATTTGTTCACTCTCTTTCACTGCGTCTGTTCGGTCTCGACTCTGTACGCTGAATTCCGGCTTCTCTTTTAAGAACTAGGTCGTGGCCTAGTTCTGCCGATCCCGGGCGGCAGCACTGCTCGCGCGTGCCGATCGAGGCTTGCAGCCCTCTCTCGGCTGCTCTCGGCTCTTGTCCGACGCATGCGTTGTTTCTCCCGGCTGGATGGCGTGGGTCGGTCGCGCCGCTCACTCCTAGAGCCGGGATAGCCGCGGTGGTGGTTTTGATTTTCGGCGCTGCGCTCTCCTTTCATAGCTTCGTCCCGATCTGGCGTCTGCGCAGTGGGAGCTTTTGATTGGCTCTCGCCTCTTCTGCGGTGGTGGGTTCTGCCGATTGGTCCGTGTCTGATCGGTCGCCTTGGCCGCCTCTCTTATCCGACACTCTTCGTGTGATGCTAGGTTAATCGGCCTAAGAGAGGGACGCCTCAAGAGCGAGGCCTCTTTTGTGTGGGTGTGTAAGTGTGTGTGTGTGTTTGGCGCGTGAGTCGGGTAAGCGTTGCTCTTAAAGTGTGTGTGTGTGTTGTTGACTTAGCCTAGGTATACACTGTGCTTCTTGCCAGTGGCTTAACTATTCTACTCAGTGTCCAATCTTACGTCTATATCCCGTGGATCGGGTTGTGACTTCGTCACAGGGTATATTTTAGAGGTTGACATAGAATATCCATATGAAATACATGATTTTCATAATGATCTCCCTTTCTGTCCTGCCAGCACGCTTCCCTCTTCAACTTCAAAAGTTAAGAAGCTCATTGCCGATCTCCGTGACAAAGATAAATATATAATTCATTATAAAACTCTACGGCAGTGCTTGATGAATGGATTGAAGCTAAAAAAAGTTCACCCCATTATCCAGTTTAAGCAGAAGCCCTGGTTGAAAAAATGTATTGACACAAACACAGAGTATAGGACCAGGGCTAAAAATACTTTTGAAAAAGACTTTTTCAATCTGCTAAACAACAGTATCTATGTCAAATGTCTTGAAAATACGGAGAAGCACGTTGACGTTCGTCGAGTTACGGAATGGGAAGCCCCACCCATTGGCCCACGAGGCGGACGCCCACGATTATGTGCAAGGAGTCTTATTAGTAGGTCAATATGAAAAATGTATAATTTTCATTATTCGTACATGAAGACTAAGTTTTCGGATGCACTAAAACTAAATTATATGGATACTGATTCATTTATTTATTCAATAAAAACTGAGGACTTATATACAGACATTAGAAATGATATTGAATAAAAATTCGATAGTTCTGATTATCCTGATGAGCTAGCATTAAAATATAATTTTAAACAGTCTAATAAAAAGCGGTTAGGTTTCTATAAGGATGAGTTGAATGGGATGTCAATGACAGAGTTTGTAGGCTTAAGATCAAAGATGTATGCATACACATCTGAAAGTGTAGCTAGTCAACCTCAGAAGTGTATAAAAAAAAAATAAGGGAATAAAACGAAGTTGTCTAGAGAAAATAACATTTGAGGGATATAAAAATTGTTTATTTACTGGTCAGCAAGAATGTGATAGCATGTACATGTTTAAATCTGGAAGACATGAAATAAGTACATTAAAAATGAGTAAAATTACATTAGATAATAAAGATGATAAAAGAATCGTCTGTGATGATGGAGTTTTAACTCTGGCACTAGTTCATTATAAAACAGTTGAAAAAGAAATGGTAGATAAAATGTCAACTTTGCAAGAACAAGCAAGTCTTTTGCGCGAACAAATAGTTAGCCCCACAACAAGTGAAAACAAGAAGGCTAGTCTAAAAAGAAAGTAAGACGAAAATGAAAGTGCAAATACTATTGAAGTAGAAAATTTTATAAAATATTAATGTACAGATTATTATGCACAGAAATCAACAAAAAAAAAAACAAAAAAAATGTATATGTATATATATATATATATATATATATATATATGTATATATATATATATATATATATATATAAATATAAATGTTAATAAAATAATTTTAAAAAGACATGTATAAATAAAACAATTTATTTAGATTTTTAATATAATAATAATAATTTATTTGAAAGTGTATTAAATCTAAGAAAATCAAATTGAAAAAATAATTAAAATGTATATAATAGTTATAAATTGAACTTTTAATAAAAAAAAGAAAGAAAAAATATATTTCCACATGTGTTTCAATTGGAAAATTGAGCCAGCGCACAAGAGCTCTATTACCCTTTCTTTTCAAGACTTTTTCAACTAGGTATTCAACAGAAAACGGGTTTTTTTCAATTCTTCTTTATGAAACCTACCCTTAATAGGATTGCCTCTTAAATCTTCTAGTAAGTATGTAGTAGGATAGGTATTTTGTACTTTAATAATTTTAAAGATTTCGGTGCTCCAATTTGGAGTATACGACTTTTCAAATACTCCTTTATATTTGCTAATTCGTACATTTTCTCCAATCTTTAGTTTGCTACCTGTAAATAGTTTCATGTTACTGTAAACAGTTTCCAAAACATGTTTCTTATTGCTATGGTTCACACCGATAGGTGCCATTTTTATTGATCTGTGTGTTGTTTTGTTATAAACAGAAATTGGACGTTTGTACATATCAATCCAATTGTATGTTCAATTAAAACTGAATTCTCTCCACATGAGTTCTTTTAATGTTCTATTAAATCGTTCAACAATTGAAGGCTTTAGTGTACTAAATGTTGAATAATGATTAACTTTATATCGCTTCATTAAAGCATTAAATTGGTTGTTAAAGAACTCTTTTCCATCATCCGTTTGAAGATTCTTAGGTACTCTACCACCAATCTTAAATACTTTTCCCATGGACTCTGTAACATCTTCGGCACTTTTTGTTTTAATTGCTTCACCCCAAGCAAATTTGGAAAACGTATCGATTACCGTTAGCAGGTAGCGATTTCCATTATTTGATGATGAATATTTCCCCATTTCAACTAAGTCAACTTGAAATAAATCATTAATTCCCCTCATAATGACTCTACGACGCAAAAAAAGTTCGCGTGATGGAGCGTGTAATTCAGTTATAATACCACGTCTACTCATATTAATTTATAAATTTATTTTAAAATTGAAAAGACAGAAAAATTATTTCGAGAAACTAACTTGAGATAACAATAATGCTTGAGATAACACCCTCAAGTCTGTCCAATCGCTCTTCAATATCTTCTGTTTTAATATCAGGTATAGTCACAATTAGTTTATTTCGATGTGAAATAATTGAATCCCTTAGTCTCTTTACAGATTCATCAATATAGTGTTTTGTAGCTTTATCATCAGATTCTTTTTGCTTATCTCCATTTTTCATACGCTGAATGTTAAAATTTCCTGTTGTATCAACATCAATTGTTTCAAGTCCATTAAAACTTTGTCCAATTTCTTCTTGATACTTAATATTCAATGATGATAGAGATACTCTCAACTCATGAATAGCTTTATCGACATATTCTTTAATTACTATATCTCCATTCTCAGTTGGAAAGCCTCCATTTTTTATACGCCTTTTTGGAATATTAAAATTTCCATCCGAGTCTAAGTAAAGTCCTAATGCAGTTTTTTCATATCTGCTTTTCGTTAATATAGCGTCCAAACTTGTCAAAATTATTATGTAAATAACCCTATTTTATTTTAAATCTCTAAATATATACTATATTAATGTATTATTTGTGCCTCTCTTAACTCTTCAACTATAGATGTAATTTCATTAGTTAAGCTTGTGTTTCCTGGTGAATGTGAACTTATTAAAGCTCCAATCGCTCCACCAATTCGTTGGGGTCATCCCAATAGATGAAATTCGGTTTTTTCATGAAACCATTACCGGTTACCATTTTTTTAGTTTGTTTTGGTGTAGACTCGGACATTTAGTGGCTTAATAATTGCCGAATACTTCGATGCCCTTGTTCCTTTCACCTGTCCATTTGGAAGAAAGTTTCTTCGATAGATATTCGTTTTTAATAAAATTTGTCTATAAATTTCCAATTCATTTGTATTATAATTTTGTGGTAGGTGATGACATATTAAAGAATATAATCCATTTTTAAGCTTCCAGTTTTGTTCATCATCAAATTCAATTTTATTCTTGAAAACACTTATCCGACTACTCCCAAGCATTAATTGCCCATTTTCATTTTTTTTAGGACCATATGTCTTATCCAAAACGTGTTTTCGAGCAAGTTCACTAATGTTGAGATTTTTTGAACCCTCATCCAATATCGAAGATGACGTGTGAAGAGGTTGTTGACTTGTAATCACATGTGATGTGGCAGGAGCAACAGAGTCGTCCTCTTGCTCATCTTCATCCTCCTCTATAGCCGATTGAGAATAGTAGATCGTCATCGTCATCATCCTCATCATCAACTTCATTTTCAATATTTGTCTGTACACTCCAGTCATATGATTTGTGATCATCATTATATTTAGGGGTGAGTTTTGTTTATTTGTTTCATGAAATAGAAGATTCCTTTTCTTTAGTGGTGTATCATTGCCTAATGATGTATTTTTTTGATTAGTTTTTATTTCAGTCTTTGCTTTTATATAATCCTTAGGTAACATATCATGCAGTATCTTATTATCATTAACAAGTTCATTCAATGGTTCAGTAATAGGCTTAAATGTTTCTTCTAATCCCATAATATTCCGTGTTTGTGATTGTTTTAATTCTGAGAATTTTTTCTTATGAGCATTTCGACTTTTTATCAATTGATGTAAAATATTTTCATTCATTATGCTAAATTTTTAGTTTTGAAAACAACTGGTTATTACCCCTTAGCGGTTAAAGAATGTACTGAAAAATAAATTAGAATGCGCTTACATTTATAGCTCATATCAGAAAACCAGATGAGACCAGCTGATCAGTTAATCAGACCTGGTAAACAGACCTGATAACCTGATCAGTTAAATATACCTGGTAAGCAGACATGATAACCTGATCAGTTAAACAGACCAGGTAAACACCCCTGGTAAACAGATCTGGTAATTAGACCTCACGATCTGATCAGGAACTTAAAGAAAAGGCTGAAAAGTAATTTTTCCCATTTCCCATCCCAAATAATAAAATTTATTTATTGTTTAATTTCTTTTTTATTTTATATATTTATAAAAAAATTTGGATTTGTTTTTTTTATTTATTTATTTATGTTTTTTTTTTTAAAGGAACTAAAAGAAAAATCTGAAAATATTTCCCATTTCCCAATAAAAAAAAATTGATTAAGTTTATTTTATAGTAAGAATCATTTTATTTTAATTTTTATTCAGTTTTATTGTTTTGGTTGGAAATCCAAGTTTCCGTCCTCCAATTTAATTAAAAAATATCTTTTAATGCTAAAATAATCTAAAATGCAGTCCTCTACGGCATTATACCTCTCTGGGAGGTAAACGTAACAGTTTACCAACTCCAACCTCACGTTTTCTCAATACTTTCCCTTGATGCGGGAAGCTCCAAGGATTTTAAATCCCGTATTAATCGGGATCTCTGCACGAGCTAAAGGCAGGCATCAGGGGATCCATCTCGATGTCCTCAATTAAGGCATTAAAATCCTCTTGGGTAACACCAAGAGGTAGTTTGGATGCCCTAGTGATGATGTTGTTGAAGGTGGAGGTTGATGTTGAGGTGGAGGTGGAGGTGGTGTTTGCATTCATGCTGCTGGTGCTGATGCTGTTGCTGGTGCTGTTGCTGGAGCTGGTGCTGGTGCTGTTGCTGCTGCTGGAGCAGGTGCTGGTGCAGTTGCTGTTGCTGGAGCTAGAGCTGGTGGTGAAGCTGGTGCTGGTGCTGGTGGTGAAGCTGGTGCTGGTGGTGAAGCTGGTGCTGGTGGTGAAGCTGGTGCTTTTGCCGACTGCTGGTCACTGAATGATATTTTTCCTCCAAGAACTCTCTGAATTTATACCCGGCAAAGGAGTGCATTTCTTCTCACACTACTCCTTGCTTCGGGTAATGAAGTAAGAAAAAGGGACAGATCACCAAAAGGTTGTTGTAGGATAATAAAACATGCCGCCTCATTAGCGGAACGAAGTGCAGGCTACCAAGAATTTTAGACATAAGTGTCCGCAGTTAACAGTCCCAAATTTTTGGAATCGTTGATAGTTATACCAGAGGTTTTGGCCCAAATATCTAATTACTTCTAAATGGGGTTGTAAATTTTCAAAACTGTCGAAGTAATATGAATCTAAACCTTTCTTAAAATAAGCCACCCAATGCGTTCCATTTGATGAAGAGTCGGCTAAATTTATAACTCCACATTCATGATGAAGAGGGAATTTCAGTAACTCGTCTTTCATATAGACTCCCCGAAAGTGTGGGATATTTTTAAAGCAAAACATCATTATATCAAAGTTGGATAATGCTCTTTTGGGTAGCTAATTTATTAGTTTTTTTGGATACGTTTTTGCTTTTGTTTATTTTTCGAAAATGAGATCCCATATCCTTTCCTATATGGTTGTAAATATAAACCTGCTCCCAAAGCAACTGATTCCATCTTTCGATTATGCCTCTGGTTTTCCTGCAGCTGTGCTTTAGCCATTCTTGCATTATTAATAGTCTTTGCAATTGCTGCGCTACCTTATGCCAAACTCCCAACAGCACTCAGAGCTGTTAAAATTTGAACGAGAGCAAGAAGACTCCTATTTTGGGTACATTAATAACCCGAGGAATTATAATATTTTTCTAACATCCTATTCTATTGCTTACTGCTTTACGTGCTACTTTTATTGCATTCAATACGTCAAGTGGCTTATTCTTTTTCAATTCTTTGGTTGCTTGCTTAATTATTGATGCAAGACATTTTTTTACTGCCTTCTTTTTCACTTGCTTTGTTTCCATTCCAAATTTTTTTCTGAGAGTTTATCATGTTTGTAACAAAATAAGCTGCAGCTCTCTCTCAAATACTACTATCCTTTGCTGTTACACGATTCCAAGCCCTATCAATTAAAACAGAGTCTGCTTTATGGCGAGCACCCAAGTCCTTACCATTTGAATACTCTATATCATGGATTCTACACGCTTCGTCTAAGCCATTAATTCCACGATCACCTCGAGCTAATCGTTTCTCTAGCTTAGTGCCAGGTCCACAGAAATTATTCCAGTTAAATGAGCCTCAAAGGGTAGAGCATCAATTATATTATTTATAAGACCAGCACCCTGGTTGACATTTCTTTTATGATTGATTATATTATAAAGATGTTTACCCATTTTATAACAACCTCAATTATCAAAAGATTGTCATTGAATGAAGTTCTTATCACAATAACATGCGTTTATTAAGACAAAATAAGAGCATCATAGTTAGATATATTGAGGGCGGAGGGCATGGAGAGAATAAACCTCCAAGCCACAGCACTTTGTTACCAAATACAATTAGAGGCTTAATTGTTGGTCCATCAAATTGTGGGAAAACTAATGTGATTATAAGCCTAATTGAAAGTCCAAATGGGCTCAAATTTGAAAATATTTATATATTTTTAAAAAGCCTATTTCAACCTAAGTATGAGTACTTGGAAAAACTTATCAAACCAATACGATGAATGGGATACTACACATTTTCATCAAATGACAGCGTTATATCACCACAAAAAGCTAAAAACAATTTCAGTATGATATTTGATGACGTTGGATCAGAAAAGCAGGACAATATACGAAGCTTTTTCTCAATGGGTCGCCATAAGTCAGTCGATTCATTCTACTTGAGTCAGACATATAGCCATGTGCCAAAGCACCTAATTCGAGATAATGCTAATTTTATTATAATGTTTAAGCAAGATGATTTAAAATTACGAAACATGTATCGAGATCATGTAAGCAGTGATATGAGCCTTGATTCATTTATGAATATATAAAAAGAAAGTGTTGGGAGACTAAGTTTGGTTTTCTCCTAATTTCGAAAGATGATGAAATGAATTCTGGACGGTATAGAAAAGGTTTTGATCAATTTATTATATTATAATATAAAAATTCATATAACTGTACTATGATGCTTAATATTAAAACAGTTCAAAATCAAGCTTCAAAATGACTTCATCGTTAACAATTGCATTAACTGGAAACACTTCTGTTATAAGTGAAAACTTTTTCCCACAAACTGAGTTAAAACGAAATTATGAATGTGGTCTTTTTGATTTCTATACATTCAATTCTTTTCCGAATGTTGACATGAGGAACAATCTATTTCATATTGGGAATAAAGTTATTGAAATACCTGTGGTATCATATGAGTTGATATGGGTTGATGATATTATTAAATATATATTTAATAAGCTTAAAGAGTTTCAACTTCATGACAGCGTCAAAATTGAATGTAATAACAATACATTTCAAGTTCAAGTTGTTACTAAAAATGAAACTGTATATTTTAATCATAAACGATCAATTGGTCAGATATTTGGAATTAATAAACGAATACTAAGACCACATAATGATGAAATTTACAACTCGTATAATCCAATAAACATTTTAAACGTAAATTCTTTTAGATTGGAATGCAACATTATTAGCGGATCGTTTGTCGGTAATAGACCAAAACATGTGCTGCATGAATTTGGAATAAATGTACCACCTGGATGGCCGTCAGCCAGCGGACGGACAGGGGGACTAACAGGCGAGAAATCACCTGCCGTAACTGTTCGTATCGTTGGAAGTGCGACTATACTCTCCCCGTGAGGGCGGCTGGAAGCAGGTCCCAGTAGGTCATGTCTCTGCTGAGGATGCTGACGAATGGTAGTCGGGCGGGGAGAAAAAAACTCCTGCCCAAAAAATTACCCCAATCCAAGGTGGATCAGCATATGCCGAGGGATGCATGTCCGGGGGGTGCTTGGACGTTAATATGCGGAGTCTGCCGTGGCGGACCATCCCCATCCCAGCATACTGGTGGGAATCAAATGAACCAAGCAGATAAAAAAAAAACCAAACAGAGGTGTTCGCCAAATCTTAAAGGCGGAAGGGGGTGTACCCCCCTCTAATAACTCGAAGACGCTCAGCTGTCGAGTGAATAAAAAGGAGGAGGAGAGCTCTTCAGAGCGCCTCCATCCGGAGACCAGTGCTACTGGTAAGGGCGAACCGATGGGCCCGTCGAGCAGCGTGATCGGGGGCATGCCCCTAGACGTGACTGCAGGCGGCTCCAGGAAGCTCGGCCCGGCCGCAACAGAGGAAGAAAACGCTCTACAACGAGAGAAGAAGAGCGGCCTTCATAATCGCCCGTGCCAACCCAGCTATGGAGGCAGACCCAAACCAAGCGGATCTTATAAAATGGGCGATAGGCATCCTGCCGGACTTCCAGCCTGAGAGGGTGGGAAGGGTGGTTGCCCCCAATGCCCATCAAGCCAGCTCCATCGTGGGCAGAAGCGCCGCCAAACGCCAGCGGTCTGCGGAAGGACAACCGCCGCAGCCGAAGCGTTCCAAGGTGCAGCCTCAGCGGTCCTTCGCCGAGGTTACCAAGGGTAAAATCCTGATTGGAGTGGTGGACGAGGGCTCCTGTGATGGACATATCCCGAGGGACCAATGGCGGTGGATCGTCGGGGAACTGCACAACAGGTTCGTGGAGGAGCTGTTGGTGTCGGGTGGTGCGCTGCCCCGATGTGAGGATGCCGGCTGGCATCAAGGAGGTGTGAAGGTGATCGCATGCGAAGATGCGGAGTCGGTCACCTTCTATAAGAGAGCGATCGCGGGATTGGGAGAAGTTTTCCCAGGCGCGAAGCTCGCAGCTGTCGACTGGGACAAAATCCCCAGCAAGCCAAGGGCCAGGGCGTGGCTCTCGCATAAGCCAGCAGAGCCTGAGAAAATTCTCAAGCTTCTGCAACTGAGCAACCCCGACCTCCTCTTCTCTGATTGGCGAGTTGCCAAGGTTGAGGAGGCCGTCGGTCCGAGGCGCCAGGTTGTCCTGACTCTCAATGAGGGGACAGTCGAGGCGGTGAAGAAAAACGGGGGGGCGCTCAGATACGGCTTCGATAGCGTAGCCGTCAAGGTTTACAAGGCCTACGCCAAGGCGGGCCTGAAAGAGGAGGACCCAGATATTGAGGGTCCTCGCATCGAGGAGGCACCCGAAGGACTGTCCGATGAGGAGGACATCCTGGAGGGGTACGTCTCGGAGGAGA
>VNJU01006449.1:1533-26523 GCA_008042675.1 Drosophila seguyi | reverse complement strand
ATTCAATGTTAGCTTTAATTGGCTTCATACATGAGACTAACACTAAGCTTTAAACTAAAGCCGCGCTCGGAGATCCTTGCAGATCCTTCGCTTATGGAGTTCCTTGAGGTACTCTTCCTTCCATCGCAGACGAAATTGCTGTTGAAGAGCCTTCAAGTGTTGCCAGTGGTTAATAATGGTCGTGGTATACCACTTTATCTCGGGTTCCACCACAGCGAGGAGAGGCCCTCCAACAATAAAGTGCCCTGGAGTAAGGGCTAACAGGTCAGCGGGGTCTTCGGACATTGTTGAGAGCGGACGTGAATTCAACCACGCTTCGATCCTAGACAAGAGCGTGGGCAGCTCTTCGAACGTGGATTTCCGCGTGGCCGTAGACTTATAGAATAGGGTCTTGAAGCTCTTGACGCCTGCCTCCCTTAAGCCGCCTATGTGTTGGGCTCCCGGCGGGATAAAGTTCGAAAGAAGCTGCTGGTGACTATAGGCACTCGTCAACGCCCCTTTAAGAGCCTGAAGAAAATCGGGGGAAAGTTGACTAGCTGCGCCCACAAAGGTCTTCCCATTGTCCGATTGAACTTGACGGGGGCATCCTCTCCGGGACACGAAACGGTCGAAGGCGGCGAGAAAACTTCAGACGATGGCTCTAAATGGATGGCCTTGGTGGAGAAGCACACAAACACTAAAACATATTCTTTTGTAAAGAGACAGGCTCGTCCCGTGTATTTCTTGATGTCGAAGGGGCCAGCATAGTCCATACCGGTATGTGTAAAGGGACGCAAGAAGGACCTACGCTCTCTAGGTAGTTCTCCCATGAGTTGAGTTTGTAACTTCTTTTTCTGGATGACGTATACCTTGCACGAATAGATGATGGACTTGATCAAATTCCTCACTTTCGGGATCCAGAACTTGAATCGGATCAGCCGGATCATCAGCTGATTTCCGCCGTGTAGCGTTATGCGATGCGTAAACTGGACTAGGAGTCTGGAAAAACGACAGTTGTGTGGAAGAATAACAGGGTGCCGTTCGTCATACTGGAGAAACTCGGAGGCTGTAACCCGGCCGCACGCTCTTATGAGCCCTTGCGAATCAAGGAACGGGTTGTGTGACGGAAATTACGAGACGTTCGGCTGACGCGATTTCAGGAGATGTCAATCGACTCTCAGACGAAGACTTGGTCTTTCGCGAGCGCTGGATGAAGCGAAGAACATAAGCGAGGACTCGCAACGCTTTGTCGAATGTGGAAAAACGCTCAAGAACATCATCCGGGGGGGCCTTCGCAATATGGACCTTGACTGCTCGCTGTTCGAGTTCTGTCTCGGGGGGGGGCCAACGCCATGAATGGGCTACTCGCAACGCGGCCCTTGCAGCCAGGCAGGTCTTGTAGCGCTACCCTTCGGCTAGCGAGATCTGCCGGATTGTGCTCAGAGCGGACATGCGCCCATTTCTCCACCTCGGTGAACTGAGTGATTTTAGTCACCCGGTTTTCCACGAACGTTGTCCAATGAAATGCCTTCCTGTGCAACCAGGCGAGAACAATTGTTGAGTCCGCCCAACAGTAGATGGCGGACGCGGTGCCGGGCATCTTCGGAAGAATGGCGTTGGCCATCTCGGACAATAGGACGACCCCGCACAACGCCAGCCGCGGGAGCGACACCTTCGTGACTGGGCCATCCGCGTCTTTGCCGTTAGCAAGTTCACCTCTACCGTAGACCCGACCTGAACTCGAACGTAAATGGCGGCACCATACGCCTTGTGCGAGGCGTCGCAGAACCCATGATGCTCTACCCTTAGGTGTGGTCGGAAAGCGACCCAACGGGAAATGCGGATCTGATCGAGCGCCGAGTAATTTTCCAGGAAATCAGCCCAACTTGTGCAGAACTCTTGAGGGAGGACATCGTCCCAACTAAGATTCTGGAGCCAAATGTCCTGCATGAACATCTTTGCCCGGACAACGAAGGGGGCAGCCAGCCGGCTCGATCCCGAGGTCAGTTCTGACGGAATAAAGAAACACTTATCCGCCGATGCCTTCTACCGTACGCCGAGAGCTTTAGCTGTGTTCTCTGCGTCGATTTCGAGGAACTCAGCACGAAGAAGATGGTCAGGCTGAATGTTTGCCAAAATCGCCTTGATATTGGACGTCCATTTCCTAAGTGGGAACCCTGCCGAACCCAGGGCCCCCTCGAGCTCTCGGATAGCTGCCTGCGCCTCAATCTTTGAGTCTGCCCCAGCGAGAACGTCGTCGACGTACATGAAATGTCGGATAATTCGACTCGCCCGCGGGTACCTAGACTCTTCGTCGTCGGGGAGCTGTTGCAGGACGCGGATCGCTAGGAATGGGCACAATTGATCCCGAAGGTTACAGCCTTCAATTCGTAGTCACGGATTTCCCCATCAGAATTGCGAAGCAGAATGCGCTGGAGAGGCGTCTGCTTGGGGTCTACCCAAATCTTCCGGTGCATCTTTTTGACGTCGGCATTGGGCCTGTTGTCGTCAATTGCCTCCAAGGTACGATAGCGCTCCGTCAGGAACGCGTCAAGTTTATTCCATGTTGGAATTTCTGCCTTGTTGTGCACGGATTGCTCCCACATGGAAAGTGTGATTTGGGGAAGCTTTAAGGAAACCATGTAGACCAGAAGGCAATCCCAAGCTTCGACCTGAATTGAGGACATTTATAAGGCTGTAAGGCAACTTTGTACAGTGCCTTGCAGCTCTTTCAGAGCGGCCCCGGACTCTTAAAGAACGGCCTGGGTGTTAAACAGGATTTTCAACTGACTGTTGACCAGTGACCGGCGATTCTCGAAGCAGTCGGTCAACCCTCGCCAGAGACAAATCCTTCATTGGTTAGCGGGGCCTTGGCGACAATGGCGTACGCGTTGCCACTTGTCTTCGATAATAAGTGGAACAAATTCTCCCCCGGTGTGAGTCTGGAGTTGTGGATATAAATGGCGGTGAATTAGTCCCGGAAGGTGGGCCAGCGAAAACTTCGGTGTCTACGGGCGGTAAACGACACCGCGTAGTCGGGGGTGTGGGATTACTGGCGGAAGCCTGAGTGGACTGGCAGGCGGCCTTTCTATTGCCTGCTGAAGCTGGGCAACACACCTCGAAAAAACAGTGTAACAGTAACTGTATTTTGATTTAAGAACTGTTGAGGTGGCTGGATCCTCGGCGGACACGGATAGAAAGTCCAAGCAGCTCCTATAGTCCTTCTTCACATCTTCCCACAGGGCCCGGATTTCGTCCAGATGGACTCGGCACATGTAAGGGGAAAACATGTCAGTGTCAGGAGGGCCCGGAGTGTGGATGTCAGCTTCGAATTGGCTAACTCCGTCCGTTGTGGCAGTGAACTTCCTAGGGCGACTTCTACCGCATTTTAGCGACCGAACCTTGGAGAGGGACCGGAAATAGTGTCAACGGATTCGTCGCTCTTTGCCCTTGAAGTGGCAGTGGCAGCCTTTGGCTTTAATTGAGACGGCCGCGGAGATGCAGATTGGGATCTGTCCAAGCGGAATGATGGGACCGGACACGGCTTCCTGTCGCCTCCCGTGGGCATTCTCAGAATCGAATTCTGCGGATCAGGGCTAGTTACCTGACTTGAGCAACGTGTGCCTCGAAAGGAACGAGGAGACGAGCACACTGCGCGACAAGTTTATCGTCGCTGACGGAAATAAAAATACGAATCACATCAACAAAAAAACCTAAATGACAGGCGGCCCCTGAAGCCCGTTGGAAAGACGAAAATCGGAATGTTTCAGCACAGCGGATGATGTTGTCAAAAAAAAATAAACCCAAATACGTATGAAAATATTAATATTTATATATGTGTTGTTTATATATGCGTTGTTTGGACGTGGAGCTTGTTTATATTTAGGTCGAGTCAGGAAAAGAAACGAGGCGCACGAAAGGTTGAATTTATGAACGAATTAATAAGTTAATAATTATTACAAAATAAATTTATTAATAATTTTGTGTTAAAAAATTATTCAAAATAAATTAATTAACCGGAACGGTGGATATTAACCTTGGCTTGGTTCGGCCGAGAGCTCACTGTTATGCCGTCGGCAAAGCAGTGCCTGCAAAAGCGCAAGAGAAAAGAACATACAAAAAATTAGCCACAACACAAAAAAAGATGCGGCTGCTGCAGCGGCTAAGGCGCAGCTTTGTGACAACCACAGTCGCGTTCTCACTCGTGTGTTTTTGTAATAATATTTCGTTTTGTAATGTTGTAGTCTTTAACTCGTTTTTAATTTGTATTTATTTTATTTAGGAGCGGAAGTTAGTTCCTGCAATAGGATGCAGAAAATGTATATATGTGTTTTATATGGCCACGCATGTATGGGCATATGCATGGAAGGGCACAGTGAAGAGTCGAGAAGTGGACTGAATTTGAATGTACATATGTGAAAGGACAGAGAAATTATGTGGCAACAAATTGGCACACTCCAGGATGAGGAATGAAATATCGCGACCACGGCGGACTGTCCGGCGAACAGGGAAACTCCCGAAAACAGTGCACACCCGTTGGCCGATATTTAATATGCCTTTTTTTTCTCTCCGCACAATTTCACTTTTCACTTGGCGGATTTTTTGCCTTTCGAATTGCGCCGACAAAGTATGTATGTATATATATATTTGTGTACATATGTTGATGTAGAAAGGTGGAAGGAGACCGGCGAGGAATATGTCGGCGCACAAAACGGAGACGAAATAAAACAATTCGATGAGGAGAAATATAAATTTCTCAACTGCCTTTGTGTCAGGAAAATTCGCGGATGTGGAATCGACACGGAAAATTAGTCTTACAGCAGTGCGAACGCAATTGAATGTTCGAAGCGCTGCTGATGACCGGCAGTGAGAAAATGTTAGAAGCTCGTACTTATCTTTGGCGGACAATGGCCGGGAATTGCTGGCAGATGCGACGGAAGACTTCCTGATCCGGCTGTGATGGATCAAATGTATGTAGGGTGGCCTTATGGGCCACTGAAGATTGGAGCGAGTTAAAACAAATGTCCCACGGCGCAGGGCAGCCAATAGAAAATACCCAAAGTATCCAGAAAGAAGAAGAAGAAGCAGGGGCGTCGTGGTCAAATTCAATGTTAGCTTTAATTGGCTTCATACATGAGACTAACACTAAGCTTTAAACTAAAGCCGCGCTCCAGCTCGCTTTGCTTCGTCAAAGCGAGCACGGGAGATCGTCGGCGGCCGACCGTCGAGTTCGGTTACTACCCGAGCTCCGGAGCGAGCGGGCACAGGGGAGGCCGAGAGCGTAAGCGCACAAGCTGTGCGAGCGCGGACGGGAGCGAAAGCTCTGTGCGCGGAGGCGGCACATAGGGGCAATAGGCAATATATTTGACAAAAATAAGGCATCAGTTGTGAGACATTTAAGATTTTGATAAAGAACGCCGGCAGACTAAATTGTATCCGTATACATTGAAATACGAAAAGCTTTCTCTCTTTTAAGTGAATTGACGTGTTTTTTTCTTGCACTCCGTTTTGTGTTAATTTTGCATAAAAGCAACCGGATTTTTATTTAAAGCTATTGATTACATGAAGTGAAAGGTCGTGTTTTTGCTGCGCTCCGCTTGATCATCCTTTTCAAGGCGGTTTAAGCGTTAGAGTGAGGCTGATATTAAACAACAGTTCAGTGTGAGACCCTCGGGACGCTGGTACCAAAGAGTATAAAACTATATAGAGACGGCGTCTGAAATGCTTTTCAGCACTGCGCTTGTTGGCAAAGGGAAACGGGGAAAGACGGAGACGGAGTTGCTTGTTCTATTTCTAGATTTCGCTTATTAAGTGCACAATGCATAAAAAAGAAAGAAAGACTTTGATACTGGTATAGGTTTTGCTCAACAAAACAAAATATAGTCTGTGGTCGTGATGGATAAAGTGTTGGATGTCACCGATGCGAACAAGGGATCGATCCCTCTTATACACCTATTTTTCAGAATTTTTTCTTTTCCTTTTATTATGTATAAAACATTTTTATTTGATAATTTTTTATAATTGGTATTTTAGTTTAAAAGTTTTGAAACGTACAAACAAATTTAAAAAAATATATCGGATGACTGGCTTAAAAATCAAAAAATTTCACGGTTTTATCTTATTTAACATATATGTAAAATATATAGATAAAAAGCTTTTTTATCAGATCTATTTTATTTAAAACATTAATCTTACACATTAATAAAAAACATAAAACAAAAAGTTTATCATACAGCTGATTTGATATTTTTTTTAATTACATATCGATATCGGATGTCGATAATTCATTCACCAAATTTGCGTTTGCGGACATGGCTAGATCGACTCGCCTGTTGATGCTGATCAAGAATATATATGCTTTTTAGAGTCGGAAATGTCTCTTTCACTGCGTTGCAAACTTCTGACTAAAATCATAATAAATTCCCTGCAAGGGGGGTATACAAACATAAATACCAAAAAAAAAAAAAAAATAAAATGTAAAGCCTAACTGGGAATCGAACCCATACACCGTCGGTTGGCAGTCCGATGTCTTAGCCACTAGGCCAAACGGCACGCAGGCGGCCGGGCGACCAGATTCGAAGTAGAATCGAGCATTGCGGGTTCCACGGGTAAAATGCGGGTTCTACCGCTGGAACCCGCCATAGAACACATTTTTTTGTATGAGATGTCCCCTCTATATGGTTTTATACTCTTTGCTGGTACGTACCTGCATTGACCCTGGATCGGCCCCTGCAGACTACCCGGTCGCCAAGGCCTAGCCACTTCTTCCACCTCAGGGGCCTTAAGGCAAGGGAAGGAGGGAGCTCTCTCTCCCCATAAATGCCTTTCGCTCTTACACTCACTCTTCACATTTCTCCTTTTTCCTGCCCACCTTCCACAAGCCACTTTTCCCGCGTTCTTGACAACGTAAACACAGCTGATCGCAACTGGATCTCAGTGTTGTACATCGTCCGCGGAGGCAGCTTTTCAACAGCCGCGCTTAACAGAACAACGCTCCCAGTGTTGTAAAACGCGAGTAGTTAAGCTTTCCCGCCGCAGTCTGATTTAAATTGAATTTCAATTAGCATCTGCATTTCCAAGCACGTGGCGGCTGCGAAGCTGGCAAGCGGGGAGGGTCACGGACCCGACCAATTTCCGATCCCCCGCTTAAGCGGTGTCCCGAATGAGGGACGTCGGGGACCGAGAAGGGGCGGTATAACCCCCGCCGTAGAGCCAGGGGGAAATCCTTGGCTAGCGCGGGAGCCCTAAGCAGGCCGTTAGGCCGGCCATGGACAATGGTAACCCCTTCGTGAGCGGCTCGACGTTAGCGAGGTCGCCGTGTCATAAGCGGAAGGAGGATGATGCAGCGGGGTCCAAAAAAAGCAATAAGCTCTCTCGATCCCAACCAATGCACGGATCCCATGAAGACGGGCTGACCAAGGGTGTAGGCACAGCGCCGACAATCATGAGGTCGCGAGACCCGACTTGCCCGGCTAGTTCGCAGAGAACGACGCCGGCAAAGAAGAGCAGGGCATCCTTGGAGGCAGCATTGAGCCGGAACGGATCAATATTCGTAGCATGCGCCGCGGGTACGCAGAGACCCAATCGCCGGTGAACAGCCTGCCCGTGCCCTTGGGCAAGGCTGTCCTACAACGCTGAGAAGTCCGGATCGGATGGACCGTCTGCAGGATCCGCTAGAGACAAGCCCACGGAGGTGCTTTAGATGCCTGGAGCTGGGGCACACCGCAATCCATTGCAATAGCTCTGTGGTTAGGAGTGGGTGCTGCATCAAATGCTGCGAGCCACTGTGACGCGCCAAACGCGGATATAAAATAAGTAACGATTAAGATTAGTCATAAGTTAAATAATATGAAGCCCAAAGAAATAAACTGAAGTCCGAACAGAAGAAGAAGAAACAGAAGCCAACACACAAACCCAATTTTATGTACAAACAAGCCGAGCGCACGCTCCATGATGGGAAATGGAGGGTCACACCGGCAAAAGTGGAGCGGGCACACTAAAGGTTTCAAAATTCCGTTCGAATATGCGGGCACACTACACCACGCTGAACCGCTGTATGAGCCTTCTCTTTATTCCCGTTCCCAGACGTCGGAGAACTCACGACCGGGTGACCGGAAGCTGGTGGAGATGTCATCTCGGGATTCCGGCGTTAATCATTACGCGTTCGGAGATGCGGATTCACTGCGAAGACAGCAGCCACTTCGAAACGACGGTGAAACAGACTTTTTACCGATCACTAAAGACCCGATATCCAATTAATTTGTAATTCTCTTGTCTTCTCCTCTGGGACCCGGGTCGGAATCTCTTACAGCAACCCCACCTGAACCATATATAAATTTCTGAGACGAGTCCTGGCCATCCCTGAGCCACCCGAGCAAGCGGAAATGCCTTCTCAAGCTGTGCGATGATGCAGACGGCGACCCATGGGGTGGAGCCCACAAGTTGGTGGTAAGGAGGCTTAATGCGGGTGGCAAAGCCCCATCTGACCCGGAAGCCCTAGAGGAAATGGTCAGCGGCCTGTTCCCGAGCGGACGACGGGTCGCGAATTTCCCCCGTACGTAGCCAGGCGACATTCACTGGGTCACGGAAGCAGAGGTTTTGCAGGCCGGTAGGAATCTAAAGCCCAAGAAAGCACCGGGACCAGATGCGATCCCAAACGGGGCAACAAAACTTATCCTTGCGCTGCTGCCGACTTCCTGATGTAGATTTTCCCTGACAGGTGGAATAAGCAAAAGCTGCTGCTGCTCTCCAAGCCTGGCAAGCCACCAGGAGAGGCATCGTCCTACAGGCCGATCTGCTTCCTTGGGAAAGTCTTCGAGAAGGTGATCTCGACCAGGATGAGCGGAACGATAGAGGCGGCTGGTGGACTCTCTCCGGAGCAGTATGGCTTCACAAAGGGGAAGTCCACGCTCGACGCCTTCACGAGGGTCGTCAAGGTGGCAGAAGAAGCGATTGCAGGATCCAGGTGGAAAGGAGGGACAAAGTCCTACTGTCTGGTTGTAATCCTGGACATCAGGAATGCATTCAACTCGGCAGATTGGGCCCGATCGCTGGAGTCCCTGTTAAATATAGCTCAAAGCTATTTCAGCAAGAGAGTACTCAAGCTGGACACTAGTATGGGTTACAGATCATACAAAATCTGAGCCGGAGTCCCACAGGGCTGCGTTTTGGGACCCCTGCTCTGGAACGCCACCTGGACTTCTTAGGCTGCCAATGCCAACCAGCACAAGCTTGGTGGCTTTGCCGACGACGCACACTTGCAGTTGAGATACTTTCGCTTTACAAAAATCATAACTCTTGAACCAGTTGAGATATTTTCATAGAGATATGAAAGGTAATTTTAATACCTTTCGATTAAGTGGTCATACAATATGGTGTGATAAATAGTAGATTTTATAATCGAAAATTAATGTTTTCTGAGGCAGTTTTTTCAGCTTTTATCCAATTTCGAACAATACTTTTCGTTTCTTTTCTCTTAAAATGCTAATATGATGCATATTTAATGTTTTAAAAACAAAAATACATAAATTTTAAGAAAAAAAAATTTATTTTTAAAATATTTTTTTCATTTTGTCAATTTCCAATTATTTATGCACTTTTTGTTCAAGAAAATCATTCAATTTTACATTATTTAATATTTTTGAAGAATAATTATTCATTTTACATTAATTTCATATCATTAAGTGTCCTTACAAAGTCAGGAATTGGAAAACAAGCCGCCAATACAGGAAGAAATACGTGCCCGCCATACAATTTCGTACTGCGCAGCGACTGTGCTTGTAGCAAAATTTCCACGAAACCGCGCGCTTTTTACGCTGAGTTGAAAGTATCTTATGCTTTCTTAGGCGCAAGTAGGCGCAGACTTTTTTTTTCAATATGATAAGGAACATATTCAAGAACAACACCTCATACGCCAAACCCAGCCACTACCATCCCCCTATTTTATTCTTTCCATCAAAGTTGAAAAATAGGTGAAAAATAGTACTTCGGTAAAACAGGTATGGCTGAACGTGCAAAAGATATTATAATTTTATTCTACCTCCGTTCTACCGAGATTTGATCACCCTTTCGTTAGAGACCATAACCAAGCCGGTCGGTTACATATTTTACCTAAAAATCGACCGCAAAGTCTGCAACCTGTTTTTTTGTGCAGCCCAAAAAAGGTTCAACTTTGAACACGTGTAACTTCTAAAATATTTAACCGATTTGAATAATTTGTTGGATTCAGCCCTTTTGAACTATTACCTATCGAATCCGTTGTCACGAAAAATTGGATTTTTGTATAGTATCTGTATCTTTCCGGCAATAGTGCGACGTGGCCATTGTGGCGGTTGTGAAGGAGCTCGCGTCAGTGGAGACCAGCGCCAACGCGGCATCCAAGCCGTGGAGTCGTGGCTGGAAGTCGCTGGGCTACAATTGGCGGCCCACAAAACGGAGGCATTCCTGATATCGAGCCGGAAGGTGGTGGAGTCAGCAAGCGATCCAGTCCCAGCGGGCGATCAAGTACCTGGGAGTCCTTATTGACACGCGCCTGACATTTAAGGAGCACCTGGATTACGTCCACAAGAAAGCCAGCGGGTCTGCAGGTGCGCTTTCAAGAATGCTGCCGAACACGAGAGGGCCGATGCAAGGAGATTGCTGAGCTCGGTTGTGACCTCGCAAATCCTGTATGCAGCGCCTGTGTGGTCGAAAGTCACCAAGGTGAAAAGCTACATGCGAGGAGTGGAGGCAGCATCATCAGGACAGCGTGCCATCAGGACAGCGTGCGCGTTCCGGACCATCTCGGAAGATGCGGCAATGGTCATCCCCGGTCTAGTGCCGCTAACCGAGTTTGTACGGGAAAGGAGCGAGATCATCTCAACCACAGGACAGGGCGGCAGCGCAGCAGCGGTCCAGAGCCGAGCTCAAGGTTGACGCTAGGAGGAGAAGCATAGAGAGCTGGCAGTCCAGATGAGCCGATGGACACACTCCCTCATCCCGGACCTGAAGCATTGGGTACAGAGACCGCACGGGCAGGTTAATTTCTACCTCACCCAGGCGCTAAGCGGACACGGCTGCTTCCGCAGCTACCTGAAGCCCTTCGGGCACGAGACAGAGTGGTGCCCTGAGTGTGGCTCGGGTATTGTGGAAGACGCACAACACGTCCTCATCGAGTGCCGCAGGTTCCGCTTCGAAAGGCAGGAGCTGGAGGCAGCGGCAGGGTGCACTTTCAGCACAGCCACACTGGTGCCGACAATGCTGAGGGATCTGGGAATGCGAGACGCGTTAGCCACATTTGCCGCGAGCTTCTTGAAGACGCTCAGGACCCTGGAGAGCGGACGGAAGGAGCAGGCGGAGTAGGGGCATACGCGCACGCGAAGCAATGCCAGGCGGCGGTCCCGCACGGCGTGGAACCCTTACTCTATAGTCTATTCGTCCATCCTATCATAGTTGTTTTTTATGTTTTATGTCAATTATATGTAATATAAGGCCCTAGCACATAGTAAAAAAAAAAAAAAAATTAGCGGCAACCTGCCACTCTCTCTAAGTATATTTTTATGGCATCCCGCGGGAGTGGACTTATCCTACTTACTACTATTAAATGTATTTCTTGAAACAACAAAAAGTCAGGTTTTAGGGACGGCCGTGCAACGCCGCTGGTCCTGGGCCAGGCATCACCACCTTAAATTGGTCGCTGCTCTGATCTCGCAGGATAAGGCGACACGCGCTAAACCTTATATTTTCGTCAATCTCTTGGTGGCGGTCAGATGACCACATTTGGTGGTGAGTTCTGCTGTGTGTGTCCGTGTGCGGTTTAGCCTTCCAGGGTACTGATCGAGCTCGGGTTAGTGCTGACAGTTTGCTAGCTACCGGATGTGGCTTTCTGTGCCTTAAATCTAATGCCCAATAATATATGTATTTATCTTAATAGCTACTATAGGTGGAGGGAAAGCTATACATTGGCCCATCGGCATCCTATGGCCTTTTCTCATTTTGGCAAATCGCAAGTCCTCCATGTATTATTCGCCATGAGCCCATGGCTGCCTTCCAAAATGTAGCTTGCTGGCTATGTTACTCTTCTTCATAGCTTTGAGGGAGTGGGATTTCAGCTTTGACCATGGCATTGACAACGTTAAATTCCTTCCTTGGTTGGCCTGACTTGCCGGTACAAATTATTCTTGGCCTCCCTGGCCCGATTCTCATTGCCTCTCCTGCCGGTGTCACTTCCTCCTCATCCTGCTGGTTACAATCTGTGCCTCCTTCTGAACGCCCTTCGCTAGGATTCTCACTGGATACCTCAGTTTTATCATCTTCTGCCTGTTTATCCTCCCCACGCTGCCACTCCACCTTGAGAACATTTTCAGCCTTCCTCGGAGATGCTTCTGCTGCTGGAAATTCAATTCTTAGGCTCGTCTTCTTTAATTTAATAACGACCTGCTGTGTCACCTGATCGTACAACCTGCACCCTTTTGATTCCAAGGAATATCTAACGAACCGGTATTCTTTACCTTTGGCCTTGAATTTTCCACGGTGACATTTGTCTAGTCCCACCGGCAACGATCCAAAAATTCGCATATGACTCACATCAAGTTTTTTGCCCCTCCACGCCTCATAGGGAGTAATTTTGGCTAGAGCTGCAGTCGGAGACCGATTTCTGATGTAACAAGCTGTCTTTACAGCCTCTGTCCAAAGGCTTTCCGGCATTCCTGAATAGATAAGCAATCTCCTAGCCATTTCCACAAGGGTTCGGTTGGCTCACTCTGCAACGCCGTTTTGCTGCGGGCTGTAGGGGATCGTCAACTGCCTTAAGATTCCATTTTCCTGAAGCAAAGTGTCAAAACGTTTATTAACAAACTCGCGTCCATTATCACTTTCGTCCGAGCTGACTCTCTGGCATGTTTTTGAAGACTACAAATTTTTCGTATACTTCGTTTTTGGATTTTATGAAGTACACTAACACACGGCGGGTCATGTCATCAATAAATGTGACAAAATTCGAAGCTGCTCCAATTGATTTCTTTTCCATTGGGCGTCACACATCCGTGTGAATAAGTTTCAGTCGGTGTTTCGCTCTGTTCTCAGACACTGGAAAGGGCTGTGTATGTATCTTGCTTTTCATACACGACAAGCATTGACTTCTTTCTGAAAAATGTACACCATTAATGCCTTGCACCATTCAATGCTTTACTAACTCGGATAAACTGGCATTATTTAAATGTCTAAATCGATTATGCCACAAACTTGCACTGGTCTTTTTGTTTTGCTCTCGAAATAAAACAGCTTGTTTTTTCTTGGCGCTTTTAACACTTCTTCTCCGTCCTGGTGTACGATCGCATAGTCTTTCCGAAATTTTACAGTACATTCTCGAGAAACTGCACAACTAATAGACATAAAATTGCCTTTCATTTCTGGAACGTGCAATACATTGCGCAGCGTCAGATTGCAATGATCTGTTTTCACGATCACGTCACCTTTACTTACTGCTCCCATTACGTTGTTGTCTGCCAAAATAATTTCTTTTACTTGCCGCTTATAATTGGTAAAAAGACTTCGAGTGCAACACATATGAGCTGTAGCCCCGCTATCAAGGCACCAGCTGGACGCTTCCAACTCTAGTACGTTGCTCGCTGGCACTACTGAATATGATCTATTTTTGTACTCACTCTTTGGGCAATCAAATTTCGCCGTGCGCTTTACACTGATTTTTATAGTGGTCTAGCTGTCGACAATTATAACACTCCAAGTTTGATTTGTCATTTCTTTTGCTCTTTGTGTTCTCCGACTGCAACTTTGCCTGGAAAGCTAACTGCTCGTTTTCAGCTCTATCTCTGGCTTCGGTGTTCCTTCTCTGTCCTTCAGCAAGCAATTTGACCTTCATAACGTCTAACAAGGGCAATGTGTCCCGCGTTACCATGGCTATGACGAAATTTTCGTACTCTCTGCTTAAACTCGACAGTAATATTATTGCTGTTAGTTCGTCTCCTAACTTAATTTCTACTTCACTTAGTTTTTTCACTGTCGAACAAAACGAATTTTTGTGCGCTGCAATATCGTCACCTTCTGCCATGCGCATCCCGAGCAGTTTTTTATATAGGGAAACCTTTCGCACTGGCCCGCTTGGCTGATGAACATCATTCAGCTTTTGCCAAGCGCTCCCGGCACTAGTGCAACTCTTAAGATAACCCAACTGCGTCTGCTTTCCGCTCAGCGTAATGATAGTTAGAGCCTTCTGATTAAGTCCATCCCATATTCCGTCGTCTCCATCTGGCCGCTGTCCCTGGATCACTCGCCAGACTTCCGCATGGATCAGTACACTACGCATTTGGATCATCCAGGTGTCATAATTTCCTGTGTCCAGTTTATCTATCTGATACATGGCGCTCATAATGACCGAAAACGACATATATATTCCACGTAACGACCGTTATCCCGCGGCGTAGACCGATCTAGTTTTTTATATTACGTCAAGCAGGAAAAATCCCGCTGGCGTAGAAATAAAATAAAAATGAAGCATTTGATTTAATAGCTTAATATTTTTTATTGATGTCGACTCTGCGCGGTGATCTGCTCGCGTTCGCTTTTTTGCTTCGACTCTGTCCTCGTCTAGCATACCACTTTACTATATGTCTCTCAGAGTTAGCATTATGTTACAAAGGGTAATATTGTACCTAATTTCAACGTAACATATTTGAATAAAATCTAAGATTTGGCCATTGTATTATAGAATTTCGGTTTTAATTTTATCAAAATCGGACGTCAATAAAATGTCGGTTCGAACAAATAGATGTCGCAAACCTAAATATTTATCGATTGTCATAAAACTTTTGACAGTGTGAAGTGGAAACCTCGACTGCCAAGCCACTATAGTTTTGCGTCAATCGAGCGTCATTATTGCTTACTCTCAGTGCAGTCAACATGTCGAGATGTGTGCCTAATAAAGAGCAAACGGGGACAGCGTTAATTTTCTGTTTTCATTTGAAGAAAACAGCTGCGGAATCGCAGCGAATGCTTGTTGAAGTCTTTGGGGAACAAATACCAACTATGAAAACATGTGAATGGTGGCTTCAACTCTTCAAAATTGGTGATTTTGACGTCGACAACAAAGAGAAAGGAAAGGTACGAAGGCGCCGAACTGCCAGCATTATTGGATGAAGACGGTGCTCAAGGCGGAAAAACACAGGCGAAATTTTGCTTTCACGATACAAAAGAAAGTCGTTTTGCATCGTTTCTGGTGATGAAAAATTAATCTTTTATGTGAATCCTAAACGTAAAAAATCAAACGTTGATCGTGGACAACTGGCCACAGCGACTGCTCGACCGAATCGCTTTGGCAAGAAGACGATGCTCTGTGTTTGGTGGGATCAAAGCGTTGTCTTCTACTATGAGCTCCTGAAAGCCGGCGAAACGGTGAATACGCACGCTACCAAGAACAATTGATCAATTTGAACCCTGCGCTTCGGAGAAAACGACCGTAATAATACAAAAGATAACACAAGGTAGTTTTTCTCCATTACAGCGCTCCATCACATACGGCAAGAGCGGTTCGCGACACGTTGGAAACACTCAATTGGGAAGTGCTTGCGCATGCGGCTTACTCACCAGACCTGGCTCCATCCGATTACCTCCTACTCGCTTCGATTGGACACGCGCTTCGATTCTTACGAAAGTGTGAAAAATTGGCGCTTATTACGACAAGCCCTGCAATTTTCGAGGACCACCCAAATGTGCAAGTATTTTCCACGTGAGTTTCCTACGCATTCAAAGGTCCGTTGTACCAACTCCTACCCAGGCGTCCCAAAGTAATCACTCCTAACGTTGTCGGGCTAGCAACAGAATCCACCTGCTTCCGCTTGCCAATAGTTCCTAAAGCTTTATGCTGAAAGAATTCTCTGCGCGGTTATCGTCCACCGTCATTGTTCCAATTGTTTGGCCCACGAGGGAACCTGTTGCAGTGGGGACCGATGCAGGACGTGCAACCAGCACCATCATACGCTCCTGCATCCAGTGCACGCGGCCCCTTCCCAGCATCTGGCACTTCCCTTCTCCTAATTTGCTAATTACGAACCATCACTCACGATCTATTCCTTATCCAGACCCGATCCAATATCAGCACTTCCACGCAGCGGTATTTCTTCTACAAACAGGCGATCTCGAGGGACTTAGTCCTACCGTTGCCAAATCTGCACGGACGGCTTTGCTGTATTAACGCCTTGGGATGTGACCTGATCACGGCATCTGCTGCCTTTCCGGAGCCTGTCCCCAGCTACGATCTCACCCGCTCTACCCTTCGCTCCGCGCCCCGAGCTCGTGCTTTGGGTTGGATCCGAGATCTGATGTCGAACGCTGGCGATCGCCCACTCTCGCTTTAATAGAGTAAGCCGGCTCTATGTTTAAGCTTAAGTTAGTTGTTTGTATGCAGCCAAATAAAGATGACGCCCACAGCGTCCTCGACTACCCCCCGACGCCAGGTCCGCGATGCAGTAAGGGACCAGGACTTTTTCCTAGGAAAAGTGCCCTAGCTCTTGCGTCAGTCCAGCACTCATTAGTTCAGGAGGCTGATCCCTGTGATGTTGAGATACCTTCTCCAGCGTCAGTGACAACTTTGGCGGTGTCGTCGGCTCCGGTGCCAGTGGCATTTTCCTCTGCCTGTCGTGCGGCTCCATCTGTGGCTACTCCCTGTAGCCCTCTAGTAGCGCCTGAGCTCAATGCACCTAGAGGTCCAGAGCCGCGACCTATTACTATACCCAATGTGAACGATGTCTCAATGGAGGAGCAATTGCTGATGGTGGTACCGGAGGACGGTTTTGAGTTCCGTACTGCTCTCTCGGGGGATCTGCGGATTTATCCGAAGAATGCGGACATGCATAGGGCCATTACTAAGAGGCTAAATGAGTTGTCCGTGGCATATACTCACTTCTGCCTCAAGGAAGACAGGAACTTCAGATTAGTTTTAAAGATCTTGGCTTCATCCACGCCAGCTTCTCAGCTGAGTTGAAGCGTGATTCAAATAGGGTCAAGCAGTGGTTCCGTTGCTTTGGCTTTAATCACACCAAAAATTACTGTTTGAAGCCGCCATCCTGTGGCAGATGCGGTCTAGGCCATTGAACAGGGTCGGAGGATTGCCTGGCCACTACTACTGATGACCTCGTCTGTACTAATCGCGGAGGCAATCATGCGGCGTGCGACAAGAAGTGTCGTATTTACGCCCAGAAGCTCAGGATTGCGGCGCCCAAGATCCCGCAAGGGACTGTTCAGGCAAGTAGGCAAAGACGGGTCCAGACGTTTTCCCTCGGCGCTCCTGCAGCATGGAGTTTCTTATGCCCATGCATTGCCCTTAATTAAAGGCGTTCCACGGGCAATCCTACCCAAAGGCATCCGTCTACCGAGGCTCCTGCTTTAATGTTGCTGGTTATGACACATATAGAGCTGACTTCCCTGGAGGAGGTTCGGCCGTGCTGGTTAGCAGCAAACTTGTCCATCATCATCACCGACCCGTCTGTCTAAGAGTGATTCAGCTTGCCAGGATCACCGTCTCTACTTCATTGGGGGAGACTGATATTGCAGCTACTTATCTCCCGCCGAGACTCTCCTGGTCTCTGGAGAATTTTGAGAACCTAATTTCTCTTTGTGGAGACCGGTTCCTCCTGGGTGGTGTCTTCAATGCTAAACATCAAGCCTGGGGAAACAGTAGAGCTGACTCCAGGGGTTTGCTGCTTAGTGATGCTGCTGACAGCCTGGGCGCAATATGCTGGCCACAATATGTCCCACTTGTTACCCGGAGAGCGGAAGGACTCCGTCTGCTCTTGATTTTTCTCTGTTGAAGAGCATTTACAGTAGAAGACTGACTATCACGGAGTCCTTTGAGCTCAACTCTGATCATCTCCCTCTGATTGTGCAACTCCAGCTCGTGGGTCACTGTGTGCCGGGCAGGAATTTCCTACTTCCCCCTGGGTCGGATATTCGTATCTTCAGAAGTAAACTGGAAGACTCCCTTCATCTCCAGATGGATTTGCGGCAGCCGAAGCCTCTCCGGTCGCTCGCACTGCCTCTTCTATACAGTACCCTCCTGTGCCTAGGGAAATACTTGTACTCATACAGCTAAAACATAGGCTCAAAGGCAAAGGCAAAGCCCTCACGTTCTCAGAATTCTTTGTAGGTTGAGTAACCGAATAAGGAAACTCCTGGTTCGTTTCCGTCAGAGCTTGCTGGATAAAGAGCTGGAGGAGGCGACCCCAAATCAAGACTCTAACTTCGCCCTGTGGAGACTAACTAGAGGTAAGAAGCAGGCTGCCCCCAAGTTTCCAATTCGAAAAGCCGATTCTACTTGGGCACGCACACCGTTGGAACGCGCTGAGGTGTTCCAGGAGCGATTTACTCCTTTTAATACTTCCTCGGAGAGTAGGATTGACAAAATTAAGGACATCTTGGAAGCCTCTCATCAAATGTCAATGCATGTTTCTCCTATCCGCTTCCCTGAAGTCAAGGGTAGGATCCGTACAATGAAAAACCGGAAGGCTCCTGGGCCGGATGGGGTCACATCGCGGGTGTGTAGGCTGCTCCCTGATCGAGAAATTCTCTTCTTGGTCTTGATATACAACGCTGCTCTGCGGTTAGGCCACTTCCCAGAGTCTGGAAAAATGCTAATGTGGTGATGATACGCAAGCCTGGGAAATCGCCCAGCGATGCCGACAGCTATCGTCCGATAAGTCTCCTCTCTGCCGTTGGCAAGATTCTAGAACGGTGTATCCGTGATCGTATCCTCAAGACGCCTGAAGTTCAGCAAGCGTTTCCTGACCATCAATTTGGTTTCAGGAGGCAGCATGGCACGCCTGAGCAGCTCCACAGGGTTGGCGGCTTTGTCTTGGATGCGTTCCAGAGGAAGCAGTACACGGTTGCGGCGTTTCTTGACATCCAGCAAGCCTTTGATCGGGTTTGGCATCCTGGTCTGCTGGCCAAGCTCAAGGCGCTTATCCATCCTCAGCTTTTTGAGCCGATTGGCAGCTTTTTAAAGGATAGGACCTTTCAGGTGGTTCATGATGGGAGGTGCTCCTCAAGGTAGTGTTCTGGCACTGTTCACGCATGATGCTACTCTGTAGACTGACAGGCACCACAACAGTCTGTGTGTTGCCACATATGCTGACGACACAGCCATCCTTTCCAGGTCGGAAAGTGTCTATGAGGCGATAGACAGTTGAGGTTTCAAGAGGTTTGAGAATTAGTGCTGCAGGTGGAACATAGCCATTACCCCCGAAAAGTGTGCTACACCTTAAGCAAGGACTTCAGCAGTGGAGTTTTTATACATGGTCAAATCTTCCCGCAACACAAGGATTGCCAGTACCTGGGCCTAATTCTGGACAGCAGGCTCACGTTTATCTCCAGATGGATCTGTGCTCTACTGAGGATGTGGAGGATGCAGCCAACCTGTTGCATGCTAAAATATCAGATGCAGCGGCTGAAGCCTCCCCGATCACTCGCACCTTCTCGGCTATTCGGTACCCTTTTGTGCCCAGGGAATTACTTGCACTCGTACAGCTGAAGCATAGACTCAAGAGGGAGTACGTCAGGACGCAAAGCTGCGATGTCCACAGGATACTTCGAAGACTGGGTAACCGGATCAGAAAGATCCTGGTTCGGTCCCGTCAGTGCTCGCTGGATAAGGAGTTTGAGGAGGCGACTCTATATCAGGACTCGGACTTCGCCCTGTGGAGACTCACTAGAGGCAAGAGGCAGGCTGCTCCTAAGTTTCCGATCCGGAAAGCTGATTCTACTTGGGCGCGCACGCCGTTGGATCGCGCTGAGGTGTTTGCCGACAAGCTTCAGGAACGGTTCACTCATTTTGGAACTTCATCGGAGGGTAGAGTCGGCAAGATCAAGGACATTTTGGAAGCTCCTGACCAAATGTATTTGCCTGTTTCTCCCGTTCTCTTCCCTGAAGTCAAAGGTAGGATTCGGAAAATAAAAAGCCGGAAGGCTCCCGGGCCGGACGGGATCACGTCCGGGGTGTGCAGGCTGCTTCCTGGTTGGGCTATTCTCTTCCTGGTCCTGATCTACAATGCTGCACTAAGGTTACTTTCTCAGGGTCTGGAAGAACGCAAATGTGGTGATGATACACAATCATGGACAACCACCCAGCGATGCCGACAGCTATCGCCCGATAAGCCTTCTTTCTGCCTTTGGCAAAGTTAATGATTTGGAAGTCCGCCTGGATCCTAAACTTGACTTTAATGATCATATTTCATGCATGGTGAATAAAGCCAGGGGTGTCCTTGGACTTATTAAACGTTGCACACTTGCAGTTGAGATACTTTCGCTTTACAAAAATCATAACTCTTGAACCAGTTGAGATAATTTCATAATTTTATTTTATGTGTAAGGTAATTTTAGTACCTTTCGATTAAGTGGCCACACAATATTGTGTGATAAATAGTAGATTTTATAATCGAAAATTAATGTTTTTTCAGGCAGTTTTCCCAGTTTTTATTCAATTTCGAACAATACATTTCCTTTGTTTTCTCCTAAAATGCTAATATGGTGCATATTAAATGTTTTAAATCAAACATAAATAAATTTTAGAGGAAAAAAAAATTATTTTATGATATATTAATATTGTAAATTTTCAATTATTTATGCACTTATTGTTTAAAATAATCATTTAAGTTTACAAAAATTAATAGTGTTGATGTCTAATTATTCATTATACATTTATTTTATATCATTAAAAGTCCTTAGAAAGTGAGGAAATAAAAAACAAGCCATCAATACAGGAAAAATGCATGCCCGCCATACAATTTAGTGCTGCGCGGCGACTGTGCTTGTATCAGAATTTTCACGAAACCGCGCGCTTTTTACGCTGAGTTGAAAGTATCTAATGCTTTGAAATTTCTTAGGCGCAAGTAGGCGCAGACCTTTTTGTTCAATATGATAAAGGACATATTCAAGAACAACACCTCATACGCCAAACCCAGCCACTACCATCCCCCTATTTTATACATTCCATCAAAGTTGAAAAATAGGTGAAAAATAGTACTTCGGTAAAACAGGTATGGCTGAACGTGCAAATGATATTATAATTTTATTCTACCTCCGTTTTACCGAGATTTGATCACCCTTTCGTTAGAGACCATAACCAAGCCGGTCGGTTACATATTTTACCTAAAAATCGACCGCAAAGTCTGCATTTTGCTGAAAACTACCAGTTTTTTTGTGCAGCCCAAAAATGGTTCTACTTTGAACACGTGTAACTTCTAAAATATTTAACCGATTTGAATAATTTTTTGCATTCAGCCCTTTTGAACTATTACCTGTCGAATCCGTTGTCATGAAAAATTGGATTTTTGTATAGTATCTGTATCTTTCCGGCAAAGTGCGTTGGTGGAAAGAATTCAATTACCCTTGCGATACAAAATCCCTATATATTTCTTTAGTTCGTCCTATCTTAGAATGTGGATCTTACGTTTGGAGCCTTTGGTATTGGGTGCACAGTAAACGCATTGAATCGGTTCAAAAAAACTTTTTACTGCAGACGATCTGCTTCGAACAGATTTTTTTAGTCATGTCACTCAAGAAAAATTCGAAAAAGTCGTCTGATTCAATGGGAATTGATTTTAATACGCCAAAAAATTTTATTATTAAATGCTATTAAACAATGCTTGGTGAAAAAGCAATCCGTAAGCTCGACTGCTGTGGCGTATGCTATTCCCCGAACCTCTCTCATATGTTACCTGAAGAAAGTGAAAGATCAGTTCGATGACATTGAAGCCGTTCGCGAAGGTGATTTGTTAGATTTTGTGCGTGAATGTGGCCAACGTGTGCCAACGAATCAGGTAAATTGATGTTTTTACACTTCCTTTAGGTAGCGTTGAAGAGTTTTGATTAATTATTTGAATTTTTTTATAATTTAGGTCTTTTCGACCGCTCAGGAAGAGGACTTGGTCACATACATGTTGAAATGCACCAGTCATTACTGCGGCCTCAGTATAATCGAGTTGCGTGAGTTAGCATATCAGTTTTCTATGAAGCTCGGAGTCGATTTTCCCGACAATTGGAACGCTGATCAGATGGCTGATAGGGACTGGTACAAGGCATTCATGCGCCGGCATCCCAAACTCACATTGCGTACCCCAGAGCAAACTTCCTTGCGTCGCGTTAAAGCTTTCTGCAAGGCCAAAGTGGAGAAATGTTTTGGACAACTCGGTGCATTGTTGGATGAGCATTATTTTCCGGCCGCGCGCCTTTTCAATATGGACGAATCCAAATTTTCAACCGTTCCAACTAAAATTGGCATAGTGATCACCTTGAAGGGCACGAAGCGTGTTGGCAAGCTGGAGGGCGCTGAACGAGGCACAATGATCACCATGGCGTTGACAGTCAACGCAAGTGGAAATAGTTTGCCACCGTTTTTCTTGTTTCCCAAGAAAAATATGCAAAGTTGCTTCCTCGACAATGCCTCTGATGGATCCGCCGGTTTAGCAAATGCATCAGGGTAGATGTCTCAGCCAGAATTCGTTCGATACATGAACCATTTTATCATGTTTGCTAGGCCGACGCCAGAAAATCCAGTTTTGCTGCTTCTAGACAATCATAATAGCCATCTGTCGATCGAAGCACTGGATATGGTGTGCACATACTCTCATTTCCGCCGCACTGCACCCATCGACTATAGTCTTTGGATGTGTCTGTGTTCGGTCCAGTCTAAGCCTACTTCAAGTCGCAATGCGACAACATTGTGCATTCCAAGTGCATTGGTGTTGGGGCTCGAGCGGTAGGCGATGTGAGAAAAAACATCGGCCATGCGGTACTGTTGTGAGGCCTGTCGCGATGTCGAAAGGGAGATGATGTCATTTATGCGGCAAACCAAAAACGGTTTCAAAGAAGTATTATTGAGTTTTCGTAAAACTCAAGATATGTTCTTGGCGCTGGACACACAATTTAATAGCCTAAAGCTATTAAATGAGTCTCCTAGGCGCAAAAACCGCAACTGGTCTGCAGCATACTGACGGATCCTTAAAACCCGCTTCGGGCTCCCAACAGCAGCCTCCCTCGGCTCAGCCATCGACGTCAGGTCTGAATCCAAGGGTTCTAAGGTCGACTTGCAGAAAAGATTCGGTACCCGAATGTGCCGCGGGAGGGACCGTGCCCCCGGTGATTTCCGCAGTGTCCCCTGGGGGATCTCAAATATTGACCCCTCAGAGCCCCATTAATTTACCTGCCCAGGGTGTCAGGCGCGGACGAACGGCCGATATTGGCAATGCAGACATTCAGTCTGTATCGCCAAAAGCCCTTATAGCTGTCCCACCTACGAAACAGATTTTTGTTTCGCGGCTCTCCCCTTCTCAGACATCGGAAGATGTAATTGCTTTTATACAAGGCAAAACTGGAGCTGAAATTAATAAAATAAAGGTGGAAAAATTCAAATTTTCTTATGCCAGGGACATTTCGTCTTTCAAAATGAATATCCCAAACGAACTCTTTGACACAATATGTTCGACCAAATTCTGGCCTGAATTAGTTGTCGTCAAGGAGAAGCTAAGAAAGAGAAACGGCGGCCTGTAGGAATAAGTCTTCCCAGGCCCGACCAGACCACTGCGCCCTCTACGTCTTCCGCTCTAAAAAACTAATAAATGCCCTTTCTATTTCCTATCAGAATGCAAGAGGTTTACGTAGTAAGCTTCCCAAATTGTATTCTGATAGTCTCTCATTTGCTTCCCAGGTTATTGTGTTCACAGAAACCTGGTTAAAGCCGGAGATTCTGAGCTCCGAAGTTTTTCCAGCTGTATTCACGATATATAGGCTGGATCGGCCTATCAGACGTGGAGGTGGTGTCCTCATAGTGGTTGACTCCACTCTCGCGTCTGAATTAATAATTTTCGAGGAGTGCAATGATGTTGAATTCCTTTGTGTTAAGCTATCAGTCAATGGTAGCTCTATTTTTATAACTTGTTCCTACATTCCTCCTATGTCGGAACTTCCTATTTATTGGAACCATCTTTCCGCAATTCAGATGGTTCGAATCGACTTTCGGATAGGGACCATTTAGTAGTTCTTGGTGATTTTAATATCACAGGGGCTATTTGGTCCTCAACCAATTCCTTCAATACACTTAATACCACCACACAGCATGATTTTATTTCTGGCTTGTTCAACATTTCGCTGTCTTAAGTCAATCATGTACGAAATTCCGTAGAGCGCTTGCTTGATCTCTGTTTCGTCTCAGACCCGGCAAGAGTTAGTTTAGCCAGGGCGGCGCCGCTGACACTACCTGAAGGTCCCTATCATCCTACTTTCGATGTGACTATCGACATTGGGACTGAGTTAAAGAATATTTCTGATCGTCCAGCCAAAAAAGTCCTCTGGTTCTCAAGATGGACTTCGAACGGCTGAATAACCTCATATCTGATTTAAATTGGTCCGATCTATACAGGTGCACTGACATGGCTGAAGCCGTGGATATTTTTTACAGTGCCATGAATTCATTTTTTCTTGAATGTGTTCCGTTATTCTATCCGTCAACCCCGAATAAGCCTCCTTGGTTTACTAAAGAGTTGAGTCGCCTTAAAAATAAAAAATCTATTCTGTATTCTAAATATAAACGAAACGGTTCTCAATCGGTCATTTCCTCTTATTTATCTGCTCGGACGAGATTTACCGTTCTCAACACGCAGTGTTAGAAAAATTATTTGACTCGTTGTAAGGCCCAGTTCTCTGAGGACCCAAAACAGTTTTATAATTTTGTTAACACCAAACGTAAGCCAATTACTCATCCTTCCTCGCTTTCCTTTGAAAATACTAGCGTAAAAAATGATCAGGCAATTGCCGATCTATTTGCGCAGTTTTTTCAAACCACTTACTCTAATTCCACCGACGCAAATCGGACCTATTCTTACATCATGCCCAAGTCAAACCTTATTTTCAGTCCTAATTTGAACGAAAGCTCTATCCTTTCAGATCTTCACCGTGTAAAGCCCGTTTATTCGCCTGGTCCCGACGGAATACCTGGCTGTGTGCTTAGGTATTGTGCCGACGCCCTGTGCA
>VNJU01006447.1:0-39397 GCA_008042675.1 Drosophila seguyi | reverse complement strand
CAACGAGAATAAAAATCAAGACAACGAGAGGGAAAATCAACACAACTCGAAGAAAATCAAGGAAACGAGAAGGAAAATTAAGACAACGAGAAAGAAAAATTAAGGAAACGAGAAGAGAAATCAAGGTAACGAGAAAGAAAACCTGTGCAATGAAAAGGAAAATCAAGGCAACGAGAAGGAAAATCGAGACAACGAGAATAAAAATCAAGACAACGAGAGGGAAAATCAACACAACTCGAAGAAAATCAAGGAAACGAGAAGGAAAATTAAGACAACGAGAAAGAAAAATTAAGGAAACGAGAAGAGAAATCAAGGTAACGAGAAAGAAAACCTGTGCAATGAAAAGGAAAATCAAGGCAACGAGAAGGAAAATCGAGACAACGAGAATAAAAATCAAGACAACGAGAGGGAAAATCAACACAACTCGAAGAAAATCAAGGAAACGAGAAGGAAAATTAAGACAACGAGAAAGAAAAATTAAGGAAACGAGAAGAGAAATCAAGGTAACGAGAAAGAAAACCTGTGCAATGAAAAGGAAAATCAAGGCAACGAGAAGGAAAATCGAGACAACGAGAATAAAAATCAAGACAACGAGAGGGAAAATCAACACAACTCGAAGAAAATCAAGGAAACGAGAAGGAAAATTAAGACAACGAGAAAGAAAAATTAAGGAAACGAGAAGAGAAATCAAGGTAACGAGAAAGAACACCTTTGCAATGAAAAGGAAAATCAAGGCAACGAGAAGGAAAATCGAGACAACGAGAATAAAAATCAAGACAACGAGAGGGAAAATCAACACAACTCGAAGAAAATCAAGGAAACGAGAAGGAAAATTAAGACAACGAGAAAGAAAAATTAAGGAAACGAGAAGAGAAATCAAGGTAACGAGAAAGAAAACCTGTGCAATGAAAAGGAAAATCAAGGCAACGAGAAGGAAAATCGAGACAACGAGAATAAAAATCAAGACAACGAGAGGGAAAATCAACACAACTCGAAGAAAATCAAGGAAACGAGAAGGAAAATTAAGACAACGAGAAAGAAAAATTAAGGAAACGAGAAGAGAAATCAAGGTAACGAGAAAGAAAACCTGTGCAATGAAAAGGAAAATCAAGGCAACGAGAAGGAAAATCGAGACAACGAGAATAAAAATCAAGACAACGAGAGGGAAAATCAACACAACTCGAAGAAAATCAAGGAAACGAGATGGAAAATTAAGATTACGAGAAGGAAAATCCAGGAAATAAAAAGGAAATTCAAGACAACGAAAAGGAGAGATACGATGTCTGTAATTTAGGATAATCTCTAGGGAAGTTACAGCTATTTAAAACCCAACCTAACCCAGAAGTTTCCTGGGAATGGAAAAGAATTCAAGCTGTGTCAAAAAATGTACTACAAAATTGCACATTTTGCAAATAAATTAAATAAATGTATTTCAATAATCTCTCAATATTTATTATACATAATTATATATTATAAATTATAAATATTAATCAATTTAATTTCTCAATAACTTCCGCTTAATATTACCATGATCCATGATCAATTTAATTTCTCAAAAGCTTCCGCTTAATATTACCTTGATCTTCTTAATTTTCCATGCAGAATCAGGAAGGGATTTGTCTGAGAAGCGATTGAAGCATGTCCTTACATATGCCGAAGTTTATTTATTTCTGAAAGCCTCGCCGGAAGTGTGCATTTTTTAAAATTGTCGTCCAACGGAAGTTGAGCCTCTCCTCCTCCTTGCTCCTCCCCTCACCTGCTCAATCCCCCCCGCTTGATTATTCCATCCGGCGCTGGCCGCTCTTCAGCTGGCTAGGGCTTTTAATTATTGCTGCATAATCCAGTAGCTTATTATTAAATGAATTAACAGGAAATTGTACGAACACAAATCTGTCTGTGTCACGCGGCGCCGCTCACCGCACACCGCGCACACCTGGCCACTCGAGCACCTGCCGCCGCCTAATAGACAGTTTAATTGAGGCACTCGCTTTATCATATTTGCAAAATATACAAAAAAAAAAGAAGAGAAATACAACTCTTTTTCCATTTAAATTGACAGTCGACGCTTCATTTTTTATTTATTTTGCCAGCTCAAATGGCTTCGGATGGCATCGGGATTGAAGTCAGAGGTAAAGTCCACATAGGTCAATTAATGGAAACGAGATTAATGATTTAACCAAGGACTGATTTCAATCTGATACATTAAACAGGAATATGTAGACCTTAAATTTTGCAGTGCCAGCGTAATTATGTGGCTTATAAATATAAACATTAATATTGAATATATAAATATCATATATATAAATATACTATATAAACATTTAGGTTTTCAAGCGTATAGATTACGTAGAAGTCCCTGTATAAATATTATTCCATGAGGAAAGTATTTCAAGGGCTAATATTTTTATTTATTTATTTATTATTCTGTAGCGCTAGGATAATAAATAAATAAATCAAAATATTAAGGCTAAAATTTTGGAAAAATTCGCTGATCCAAGAACCGAAATATATATATTTTTCGAAGCTTTGCTGTTGGAAGTCTTTTGTTTCAATTCTAGAAATGTGGCAAATTATTTGTAATTTGTTTAGGGTTGTAGGTATATTTATAGATATAAATAATGTCTGATCAGTAATATTAAAACTATTCCCAGTGCGTTTTACACCCACTTCAACCCCCCACAAATAAACGCAATCTTCCTCCTTCTAAGTATCCGAAAAATGAGAGTAATTTTTATTTAAACATACCAACAAAAAAAATAATATTCATAAAGGTAAACATAACATTAAAATACAAATAACAAGTCATATATATATATATATGTATATGCATATGCTTAGGCAAGTGTTTATTTGGCGAGTCTATTGGAAAATTTCTCAAATATTTACACAAAAAACCGAACAAGCGCCGCGTGCAGGCCGAGTAAACTCATTAAAAGTTGGAAAAGCAAACTCCAAGGCGCAGGATTTGCATAACAACAGAGAGCGGGGGTTAGGAATCGAGTGAAATACGTAATTAGGGTCCTGGAAACAGGAGAACCGCAGAGGCAGCAGGAGCAACAGAAGATGACAAATGGGATAACCAAGCAAAGGTGGGGCTAGGGAGGTGACCGTGGAAATACCCTGTACTTTCGATTGGAAATAATATAATCTTTTTTCTTCGAGGGTTTGAATGATCTCTTTTTTCTTTTCCTTTCTTTTTGTTTGATTTCGTTAGGGATTAGGGAGGTTTGTTAGGTTTAGGTAACCGATTTATCTCCTAACCTCCTATCGTCTTAACCTTCGAACCTCATAATCTCATAACCTTTTAACCTCACAACTTTCTAACCTCCACACCTTCTAACCTCCTTGCTTCTTATCCTTCGAATCTTCTAACCTCCTAACTTCTCATCTTCCCAATCACAGAACCTCTGACCCTCCATCTTAACGTCCTGACGTCCTAAGGTCCTAAGGTCCTAAGGTCCTAAGGTCCTAAGGTCCTAAGGTCCTAAGGTCCTAAGGTCCTAAGGTACTAAGGTCCTAAGTTCGTAACGTCCTAACCTCTTAACTTCCTAATCGCAGAACCTCCGACCCTCCCAACCTCCGACCATCCCAACCTCCCAACCTCCTAACGTCCTAACGTCCTAACGTCCTAACGTCCTAACGTCCTAACGTCCTAACGTCCTAACGTCCTAACGTCCTAAAGTCCTAACGTCCTAACGTCCTAACCTCCTAACCTCCTAACCTCCTAACCTCCTAACCTCCTAACCTCCTAACCTCCTAACCTCCTAACCTCCTAACCTCCGAACCTCCTAATCTCCAAACCTCCCAACCTCTGAACCACCGAACCTTCTAATTTCCTAACCTCCTTACCCAGGAAGTTATACGGATAACATACAACCCCGCAAACACTATATACCCTTTCTTTAGAGGATAGAGGATATAGAGGTCTGGAATTGAGCTTAAAGCGAGGCCACCACAGATGCTCTTCCTCCTGCTCTTAGTCCTGCTCCTGCTGCCCTTTGTCCTGCTTCTCCTGCTCATTCTCCTTCAGCTCTTCCTCCTGCTGTTTCTTTTGTTCCCCCTCTTGTTCTTCTTCCTGCTGCTCCTCCTGCTCCTCCTCTTGCTCTTCCTTCTCCTACTCCCCATCCCACTCTTCCCATTGCACCTTGAAACGCTTTAGGGATATTTCACAATATTGTTACTGCCACCTGGCAGCTGTCCCCCACTTGTTGCGGTCTGCGCCTGTTGTTGCTTGGGTCCTGCCGATGCTCCACCCTGACCCACTACTCCTCCCCCAACCACTCCCGCCGAGGATGACGATGCACCCACCGCTGTGGCTGTGGCTGCTCCCGGGTGATACAAATGCGTGCCATAATGCACGGCTCCCGGATGACTGAAATATGGAATAATGGCCGGCGAGGCGGCGGTCATTCCCGTTGCCGGCGTGGGACCGGCCAAGATGGTGCCAGAGCCAGAAGGTGAACCCGCTGGCTTGCCAGCATCTTCGGCGTAGGGCGAATGTGAATGGTATTGAAACGGATGCAGCAGGGCAGCTGGCTGGTAGTGATGGTAATGGTGGATCGGTGGCCCATTGCCGGGCGACAATCTGACAATGTGTATCGGGATTGGAGCAGGAGCGGGCGCAGGAGCTGCTGCTGCTTCATAGCTCTTGGGGTTATTGTGGCTGAAACGTGGCAATATGGAAAATTGATGTTGCTGCTGCTGCTGCTGATGCTCGCCGGGGGCCTGAACATAGAGGGGATTGTAGTGGACCAGGGGCAAGTGTTGCTGTCGTGTGGCAGTGGCTGCTGCTGCTGCCTCGGTGGCTGATGTTGCTGCAGCTGCTGTTCCTGTTGCTCCTCCCGTTGAGCTCGTTGTTGTGGATGTTGTTGCCGCTGTCGGTGGGGATGTCTGTGCTGTTGGCGTGTACTTGTTGTGCTGCTGCTGCGAGTGTTTCAAGTGGTGTTGCTGCAGAGGATAAGCTGAAGGGCGACCAAGAAGAAAAAGTAGTTACACACATGACCCGAGTCCTGCTTAAGTCCTGCTAATTGCTGCGAGAGAGTGGTGTATGATGCTCACCATAAACTGGACCCGGCTGCTGCTCCGCATATATGGTTGGCGTCTGGGACTGCGGTGGCTGCAGGAAGATCCTTTGCAGCTGCAGTTGAGCCTGCGGCAGGGGCGCCTGCTGATATATGAACTGAGCCGGCGGCGGGAGTCCCTTGGCATAGGCTGCTGCCTGCTGCTGATGCTGTTGCTGGTGATGCTGCTGCAATTGCTGGGCGGCAGCCAGCAGAATGCTGGTGGGAATCTGCAGATATTGCTGCTGCTGCTGCTGCTGCTGCAGGGGAGAAGAAGGAGCCACAGAAGGACCCGCTGTGGGGGCACTGGCGGCATCCGACTGGTAGTAGGGTCTATAAAGACCCTGATGATCGCGGGCCAGCGGTCCCAGCAGCTGCATCAGCGGATGCCGGGTGGAGGAGAGTGGTGCAGCTGTGCTGGTGGTGCTGCTAGTGGTGAACTGTTGCTGCTGGTGGAGCTGCTGCTGTTGCTGCAGCTGTCGCATATAGGAGAGGGGGATGGCTATAATGTACTGGATGCGCTGCTGCAGCTTCTGTTGCTGCTGTTGCGGCTGCTGAAGTTGGTGCTGGTGATGCTGCTGGTGCTGGTGCTGGTGCTGGTGCTGGTGCAGCTGCTGCTGCGGCTGGGCTGGCTCCTGCTCCAGTTCGCCGTAATTGAAAATTGGTGGCTTTATGCCCGTTGGCCGCTGATAAAGCGCCACTTGTGGCGGCACTGCGAAGCTAAAGCGGTGATGCGGTGCCGCCCCCTGGTGCGAGTACTGCAAGGTTGGCGGTTTTCGGTCGTAGAAAGGCTACACAGAGAGAAATTGGTTTCATATTTTCAAATAAATATTATATCTTCACTTTAAGATCACAAAAATGGGAATTGAAGTTTGCTAAAATTTTGGAATTTAATTAAATTTTAAATTTTTTCAGAGTGCAAGTTTAGCTGGCGAAATGCGGCGTTAATTAAACGCATTTTGCTGTGGTCAGCAGTGTGTGCACAACATCAACACACAAAACGTACCTGCGGCCCTGCATCCGCCGCCGTGTAGCGCACTGTCGTCGGTCCAAAGATGGGCGTCTGCGTCTCCGCCGTGGCAGCCTCGTAGTAGCTGCCGGCGGAGGGGTAAATCGGTCGGAAGGGTGGCTCCTTGGAGGACGAGGGTCCCGCGAACACGCCGCCTGCGGTCAACGAGGGGAGTTTTGAGTGGGAGTTCGAGGAGGCGTTGAGGTTAGGGGAGTAGGAAGAAGAGCAAGAGGAAATGACATAGAAGAGAGTTTATTTCAATTATTAATTTATACTACTACATTTTAGGAAATTTTAACTGAATTTGATAGTTTTTTTAATATAATTTAAGACAATAAATTGAAGTAAAATTAAAATTTACAAGTTTTTGTATAAAAAAGCCTTGAAATCCTAATCCTAAGTAATATCACAAATAAACAACAAAATCCTGGGTTTTTAATTGATTTAAGCAAAAACAATAATATTTAAAATATTATTTTAAATAGCATTTAAAAAATAAGTTTAAAGTAATGAGAAAATTTTAATTTATATTAAAAAATACTTCAAAATACCAATGGTATTTTTATACTATTAAGGAAATGTTTTCGCTATTTCAAACTTTTTTACATGAAAATTCAAGTTATTTTCTTATATTTAAATTCAATATGTTAAATTATATTTTAAAAATTATTGATTTTAGCATAAATCATTAAAATAGCTTTGGTTTTTTATCTGTTTTATCTGTTTTTTATCTGTGATCTAAATTTAGGTTCTAGCAAAACTTGTCAAAATATAAAGGTAAATTCCCAGATTCATAAGGATTTCAAGGCCTTTTTACACAAAAATCAGGTTTTAAATAATATTAAAATTTATTATCTGGGATAATATTTAAAAAATATTCAAAGTCAACTTAAATCCATAACAAAGCAAATTATTTTTATTTAATTTGTGATTTAAATGTGATTTTTTACTTAACTTTAATACAAAAAATAAAAGATGGAGGTAAAGTTTTTATAGTAAACAAACGAAAAATGATGTGTTCTCTATTTAAATATTAATATTATTATTATAGAAAACGTACCATCTCTCTTTTTATTAGTAAAAACCTTAGCTTCATCTTTTATTTATAACCTTAAAATATAAATTAAAGAAAATATATAATAAAAGAATGCTTAGCTTAAAAATACAGCCAAAACTATTTATTTCCAAAAAGTTTAGTTGAAAAACATGAAGATCACAAATTATATAGACAACTGAACTTTTTCTTTTATAAAAAATTAAAAATTAAGCTTTTTCTTTTATTTAAGTCATTAAAATAAGTAAATATTCCAACAATAAATACAAGAAATGAATTTAAAGCCAAGAAATACAGTTAAAACCTCTTCAAGTCCTCACCTGTCTGATCCGAAGAGTCGCGCTTCTCCGTCTTGCTCTTGACCTCCTCCACAGCACTGGCGGTCAGTTTGGTGGTGGCCACGCCCTCGACCTTGTCCACAGCCTTGCTGGAGGCCACAACCAGATCGATCTCCTCGCCGCTGCCGGTGGCCAAAAGGCAGCAGGTAATGGCGGCCAGGATCTGGGATTTTAAGGATTGAAAAATAAATGAGAAAATCGAATAAATATAATCGTCTCTATCGTTATCTGCCATCGTTACAAGCAATTTAGTGTGCATTAAGTGCGGTGAAATGCGCTTGATTAAAACATATCTGCATTGTAATTCGTAATAATAATTTAATTAAATTGATTTACAAATGCAATTATAGAAAATTTCATTGTGCCCGATGCATCCAGCATCGAACAATCCCATCCATTCAGTAAAATGCAATTGTTTTCCGCTCTAGTCTGGCATTTATTTTGCATTATTATGCCACTGCACACACACGATTAATAACTAATACTTGTAATTAAGCCGGCCGGCTGTACAATGAACCTGGCAAACACACAGGTAATTAATTAATAAGCCGCCAGCCTGCCAGTTGAACTGCAAAACCAGACCCACTTCCATACCGATGGGATCCTTCGAGATGAGCTGGGAATATTATAGTGAAGCCACTTGTCTAGTTTTGGGGATTTAATATAAGGAAATGTCGTAATGATGGTATAATCTACACCTGACACTAAAATACAGCTTTCTTTTCACTTGATGTGACTTGCAAAATTTACAAAATCTATCATTAAACGGGAAAACTGCTAGGAAAAGTTAGTGGAACAACAAATTTAATATTTTACATAACTATTTTTTTGATGCCATAAATACTTCCAAGTCGCTGGCCGCTGTTTTAATGAATTTAATAAATAATAAAATGCCATTTCAGTTGGCATCATTTTTTGCAACAATTATATCGCCCTTTGGCAATCGAGTGGAAATAATCAAAATAGACGTTGATTTATATCATTATCAATATTTGATGGCCAACTTTTCAGTGAGTTCGATTTCAATTATAATGGTTTTTAATCCTATTTTTCATTATTCACCCGTATGAGCGCCATTATTCCAGTTGCTGCTGCCGTTGCTTTATTTATTTAAAGCAATTTATATATACACCAGGTATATATGCGGGCAAATGCAAACATATATATATATAGTATATGTATTTTATGTGTATAATTTATTTTGTGTGTTCACTTTTTCCGCTTTTAATTTGGTTTCCTTCTGTCACTCAATTAAAATTCGCTTCGTGTGGCAAACAAAAACAACAACGGGGAACCACACAGACACACACAGCAACAATAAAAAAAGGAAAATGAAATTAAACTAAAACAAACAAATTTATAAACACTTTTCACGCTTATTTATTTTTTTTTTTTAATGTCGCGTTGCTGACGCGCCGGTATCGCGCGCGTTTTTCCTGCTGGCGGCTTAAATCGCTAGCTGATCGCTCGGGCCTAAGCAACGTTCGCGTGTTGGCCAACAAAGTGAGAGTGAAATTGTTGAGCTAGCTTTGGGCCGTTTTATAGTCAGCCAAACAGCCAGCTTGCAGCTTGCAACATGCCGCAGCACGCAGCGGGCTGGCAGCCTGTGCAGCTAGCAACTTGCCACCGTTTGGGGGCAAGCACCTGGTGGCGGCCATTTGAGGAGCACAATCACCATTTGGAAGTGCCATACTGCGGACTCCCAAGTCCGATTCCCAATTCGATGGCCATGGCCAGCCGCGGGCCTTGATCGCCGCTCCAATTTGGCTTGCGTCATCGACTTCTTCTGCCCCAAAAAAAAAATACAAGCCCCGCCCACCCACTCCGCCGCCGCCGCCGCCGGAAGAAAACTGTAGCTGTGGCGGCACATTCATGCCCCAAAATAGGAGGAAATGGTTGTGCCATCCATTGCACCAAAGCAAAAGCGGCATTAAACACATAAATATTGTATGAATGGCAGACGGAAATCCACTTTTAATATCAAGTTTTATTTAGTTAAGACCACTTTATATTATGTATTAATATATATACATTTATTAAACTATTTATTTATACATTTTCCATCTTCATAATATTATTTTAAACAGAAATATTTACAACATATTTATATTAAAAAAGCAGCCGGTAAAGAATTTGATTACTTGTTTAAGTCTGTTTTTTTTTCTCAAGTTAATTTGAAATTAATTTATTTATATATTATTTATATATATATATATATCCTTTTATTTATTTATTATATTATATATTATTTATATAAAGCCAAAACTGGATGCAAAATAAATATCAAGTCATTAAATAAAAGTTTTAGCCAAGTAAACTTTGGCATTTCAATGCATTTTCAATGTATCCTACTGCATCATTAGTTTGTTATCCTTTACCAAAATATATATATATATATATGCATATAAATAATTTTTTAAAATTATATACTACCAAAAAAAAAAAAAAACAACCAAACTGAACAATAGTTCATTCGGTCCAGGGCATTGCGGAAATAATTGACATCTCAATTTAATTAAAATATATTAAGGTCCTATTTGTGCCTTACTCTGCCAATGCCGGCTAGGTGGATAGATTTAAATAAATTAAAAACAAATAAAAAATTAAACATTTTGAAATCCAAAATAAATAAGAAACCAAACAAACTCTACCATAAAAACATTGAGATTGAGTCCATTGATCTCACCAATGGAGTTTGAGTTTGAGTTTATAACCAAAGGTAGCTTTATTATTAAAACAAAAAAAACAGAAGCAAATATATTTTAAAACAAATGAAATTGATAAGAAATCGATGGCAAGCAATTTCTGCTGCAGATTGATCGAACGTGTTTCACAATATCACGACATATCTAAAGTTCTGCTGCGTAATAAAAAAAATAAAATAAATATTTTGCAAGATAAATTAAAAATTCAGTACAACAGGAGGAAACCCAGACGACTTCTCAAAAACATTTTCAACACAAATGCAGAAACAAAAGGGAATAGAATATTAAAGACCAAAAAACAGAAAATAAAAACCACAAGATGTGTCTCTAGGAGTCACACGGTGTCCTCATAAATGTGGGCATTTTTGTTGTTCCGAGCCAAAAACCATATGCAAAACATACGAAATGCCGCGGATTGGTTAAACGAATTTCACAATATAAATATTGGTAAAAATACTCTTTTTTTTACATTTTGAAACATTTTGAAAGTAAATTAAAATAAAATAAAATAGGAAGGACCGAAATGATGTCTTCCGAGCAATGCCAACGACACGACTGATTCCTAGCTTCACTTTTCCGACGCTTATTAAGGAAACTGTTAGGAAAGCTTACTAGGACCACAAACGCAAGTCCCCAAGCCCAACTCGATCATATTTCTAAATATTTTATAAAATATATTTCAAAACAACAAAGAAGGCTTTGTTCCACAACAAATAACAACTTAGAAAACATGTTTTGAGGAATATTTCCCAAAGACGAAGTTATATTTTAGGTCGACGTTAATATCAAATAATCTAATATCTAATATCTTATCTAATATCTAATCTATAGAAACCCTCCACGAGGTGTGTACTACATAGGGTGTCCTTCACTCCTTCCAATGTCTTTTTCCAAAAGAGAAATCTTTTGAGATTTCACTTAATTAATAGCGACTTTAAAATATATATATTTATCCATCTCCATGAAGAATTTATTATTCCAAAAGACCCTTTCAGTAAGGCCTTAGAATGGGCTTAGCTTCTCTTAAATTTTTACCAGGATATAATGGCCCACTTAGTGTCTTATATGTCGCAATTTGTAGAAAAATAATATAATATATATCATATATAATAATATAAATTATAAATATGCTCCGTTTTGTTCCTAAAAAAATACAATAGTTCTTAATAAAATTCTCTCAATTTATTTATTTATTTTTTTATAGTAAAGTTGCATTCTTGGTAACTGCATGACAAATTTTTTGACTGCAATGAAATATGTCAAAGTATAATAACTGCCAGCTTCAGTAGTAAATAGTATGTATATGATATCTCATATAATGTATTATTTTCCTAAAAAAACGTATTTCATTTGTAGAAAATGTTTGCAAAAAAAACATTAAATATTTTCCTTTAATAAAAATAATATTTTATTAGCCGTCACCAAGGGAATAAAAACTTTGCTTTGATTTCGTTTCCTTTCCTGTTTTAATTACACTTAAATACTTGCAATTCCTATAATTATTACTAAGAGCAAAAACAGACATCAACTGTGGTGAAATTTAAAAAAAATTGTAAATATTTTAATTGCATTTAATTTTTTCTTTTTATATTGTACTTGGGTATGAGTGAAGCAAAGACCAATTTAAAACCGATTACAAATTTTATTTACTATAAACCAGATTCCTTACAGTAAAGGAATATAAAGGCATAATAACTTTAAAAAAAACTACAATAAATTGCAATAAATTTAATTAATTTTTAAGCAAGGCAAAGATAAAAATGAAATCATAGTTTATAATAAAAAGAATTAATATAGAATATATATTATATAATATTAATTAATAAGAATTGTATGATTATGATACTATTATATAATATATATGTATATAGTATCTACGTATTTTTTTTTTTTTGTAAGTAACGAGCGTATTAATCAAAAAATAATATTTTAAAACTAAATTTAAAATTAAATTAAATCTGATTACCTTTGACAATTGAATTTCATTCATTACTTTTTATTTAAAGCTCTTTAATAAACTAATTTATTATTATTGAAATAATATATATATTATTATATTATTAATATATTATATATTATTATTTAAGATATTATTATATATATTATTATATAAGATATTTGCTTAACTATTTGAGCATTTAAAGCTATTTAATCACCTAATTTTTTTTAAACCAGGCATAGATGAGTCCTTACTATTGGTACTATTTATGATTTTAAAATAAACCTTTGGCGTTTTATCTTAATATATTTTTTGTTACAAGTAATAAAAGCAACATTCAACACTTTAATTTATATTTAACTCAGTAAATCCCTAAAAAATCATTTCATTTTAATCGTATCAATTATCTTGAAACCCAAAAAACAGCCAAAAAAAAATCCACTTGTTGCTGTAGAAAACCTTAAGCAAACCCAAAATTCTAGAAACATGTCTGTGTATGATTTTTAAAGCTGCCTTTGCTCTCTTTCCCTTTGCCTTCTGCTTCCCCATCGACAATCGATAACACTTGGCAAACTTTTTGCTCAATTAAATTTCCACTAATTCCCGACATTACAATAACGCCGCTGATCCTTGTTTCCCTCGCGCGGGATTAACTTGCACTCATTAGGAGTTTGTATTCGCATTACAGGCTTGCCACGTCCTTGCTCTCATGCCGGAAAGGATGCCTGGCATCCTCCTGGCATCCTCCTGGCATCCCCCTTGACTTGGCCATTTCCGTTGTTGAACGAAGCGTTTACAACGGACGATGATTTTACGAGGGCTCCTAATAAAATCAAGTGGCTTTCCGTAAAACTTAACTGTTACTTTGGCAATAACACACAACAACAGCATCTAGCATCCGTACCTACACCTACATACACACCTTCCCTGCCCCCCTCCTTGTTGTTGTGTCAAATAAAAGTCCCCAATTTGCAGTCCCGGACATAAAATGTGTGTGTGTGTGTGCGGCAAGTTAAAAGTTTTCCGGACGGAATTTCAGGGGTTAGAGTGTGGGGGAGGGGGGCGAAGGCAATGCAGGCAGTAGTTAAAAGTCCCGGGATTCCCCCTGAAACCCAGAAATCTTCTCAGAGCCCGGTAACATCCATTTAATTGTTCTTCCACTGCTGCTGCTGCTGCTCCTGTTGGGAGCTGGAAAGTGTTATAATTAGTAGTGGCAATGGGACAGCTGTGGCTCATGTCGTCTCCTGTTCTATCCTGTTCTCTCCTGTTCTGTCCTGTCCTGTTTTGAAAGGCAAGAGGAAGCGGAGGATGGTGGTCTCTCATGCATGGTTAGTCGTTGTTGTTGAGGCCATTGCGAATATTATGCTTAAATTGAACGAAGCAAACTTTACTAGTTTTTCAAAAGTCTTTCGAGTTTTCATTACATCTTTGTATGCAGCAAGAATTGGCCACAAAGTGCCGTTAGAAGTAGAAATTAGAAATAGAAATTAATATGAAAATATGGCTAAAAGGCGGTTAAAGCTTTTTGAAGGAAATTGTGAAAAAGATAAGATAAATGTTTTTTCTATATTTTAAAAGCACCTCAACAATTGCAAATTATATGAAGAGTTTATTATTATTTATTTTATAATATTATTTTGTATATGTATAATTTATTATTATTATATATTATATGTTATATGTATTATTTATTATTATTAAACATATTAATATGTTCATTTTATTTCCTTAATATTAAACCCTTTGTTTTTGTAGGGATTCATTTGTGCCTTATCTATTTCTAAACTTAGTAAATATCAGCTTTAAACATTTTGTTTGTATAAAACTTTATTCAAAAATAAAAAGATTTCTTTCTTTAAATTAAGTTTAAAACAAGGTAATTATTGTATTCACAATTAGCTAGAAAATTTTGTCAATTAATTTTGGTATTTATTTTATATATACAAATATTTTTGTATACTATTATTATTACTTTATTATTATATACATATTTTGTAATATAAATATAACATTTATATTATATTAAATAATTATATAAAATATATATATGACTACTTATAGTATTTATATACCAAAAACATATTTTATATTATTATTATATAATGTATATTTGTTAAATAATCATATAAAATATATATATATAATATATGAATACTATAATTAAATCTTTTTTATACATATAATTAACACTTTGAGGCCTGCAATTAGCTGCTTTATTTCAAAGAGATTCATTTCTTTCCTGCAAAAGCTATTCAAAGTCCTTGTTAAATGTCTCCTCCCCCTCCCCCACACATGTACACTATAAAATTTCCATAAATTACAAAAATTAAACCCTTTAAATACTCATGGAAATCGAGGATAATCCAATCGAATCGCATTGAAACCAAACCTAATCGAATTGAGTTGGCAAACAAAACCAATTTGCTGCCACGAATAATTGCATCAGTTTTATAATGAAATATTTTAAATTTGCCACCCGCTACCCGCTATCCGCTCTTCGCTGGAATAATATCGAATTCGTTGGAAATTATAGGCCAACTTGGCAGTTCTGTGAACCAGGTACCGATCCGCGTGGGGACCCAATAATCCACGTTGGTATCGAATTGCCCGATAATTGTGTCGTCGCCAGTCTGTCATTGCGAACCGCATAATTTATGCGCAGTGTTTTGGTCCAGAAAACTAATTAGGGTGGGGTGCCAGCCTCCAGCCTCCAGTCTCCAGCTTTGAGCTCCCTCCTCCTCCTCCTCCTCCTCCTCCGCCCAACCCAATCCAATCCCGGCCAGGAAATACGCAATACGATGCGTTTGCCCGCCGAAATGGTCTTATGCAATCGCCCCCCTCCTCTGTGCTGGAAACTAAATCAGTGCAGGAAAACTGGTTTTCCATTCGGCAGAAGGAAGCGTGTGGAAATCTCTATCGGCCAGCGCCAATTATTGTCACGGAAATGCACCTCGAGCTGTCGCCTTTTTTCTATTTTTTTTTTCTATTTTTTTTTTGGGTGAAATTCAGCCGCCGCCTGGTGAGGGGTCTTCAGTGCAAAAGTCTTCCATCGTCACGTCCATTTGAACTGGTTTAGATACACACCAATCGATGGGGCAAGTGCCACTACTAGCCTTCTCTTGGATCTCCCATCGATCAGTTCGGTCAGTGGAGGCTGCTGTTAATACCCTTCAAAGGAGTTTAATGGAAAAGATGATGGTTTGACATAAATATATACAATAGTTTGTCATGCCAATTTTTTGTTAGAGAATGGGAGCTTTAATGAAAATAGATCCCAAAAGGTTTAAAATTTATTTTTAAACTGTTTAAATAGGAACTTTTTATTATTATATATAGCATTTGAACTATTTAAGAATGTGTGTACTACTATTATGTAATTAATATTATGGCTTACTATCACTCATTGAAGTATTTTCTATAATTGCATATATGAAAAATGATTCTAAACAAATTCCCTTAAAACTAGGAACATATTTCTAGAGCTCAGAAAAGGTTTTGTAAGATCTTACGGTGTAAAATCAAAGAAAGCCTCTAAATATAATTTTTTAGGGTTAATTTTGCCATTTTCCTTAAATGAATTAGGTTTTATTTCAGATTTCCTTGCTAAGTTCCTTTCTTAATTAATTATTAATAAAAACGATTTATTTTTTGCTGTGCTAGTTAATTTGTATTAAAATCTTGGTGAATTTGTATTATAATTTGTGGCCACAAATCTTGCAATTTTTGATTTCGATTTTAATTTTAAAACTAAACAATCTAAAAACAAAAAACGAACTAAAACTATGAAAAATCTTTTTGAAGTTCATAAAAATGCACCTTTAGTTTAAGAAAAAGTTGTTTCCATACTTAGTAAAAATAAAATGTAATTAAGACAATTTATATACATTCAAGAAAACCCACATAGATTGTAAGAGGATTTCCCCTGATATTGGTTTTTTTTTTTTAACTAGCTTTTAAATCTTTTTTTAAGAGCAGTTTTCTATATATGAAAGCGAAAAGTGGGGTTTTTAAAGCGATTTTGGGTAAAAATATTTAAGAGTGTTCTTATTAATCATGATTATCTGCGAATCTAGATTTTAAGGGCTATTTTAGGTAACAATTTTAATAGAGATAATAATTACACTCTTAATACTTATTATTACAATATTATCTGCAGAAACTAGGATCTCATTTATGATGATAGTTTGTTAAAGAAATGTTTAATATTTTTTAGGAGATTACTACCTATTACATATTACTGTTCAGTAAAGGGAGTACCCAGGTGCGGGGTGGCACGACGTTCCCTTACTAGAAGGTATGAGGTAGTTCCACATTCACCTACCAAAGGGATCAGTCAAGGGAGTTCGTTAGTTAGTTGCATTACAAAAAGGGTTTCTTCAAAATAGTACCAATTTTCTGATACACCTTTTTTCACCTCCACTTTTCCTCCTTTTCTTATTTCCCCTTGGAAACACATGCAAAGAAAAATCAGTGAATTGAAGCCGCCGCCCAAAATGCAATCGGTGCTGATTCCACTTTAAGTGAGGCTCCGAAATCCACCCCGGGCTGACGGAGGCCTCTGGCCACAGCGATCCAAAGTGGTTGTCAACGCAACAAAAAAACAAAAAAAAAGAAACTAAGGCCCCACCACATCGTCCATCCAAACCAGATTGCGTGCCGCCTCTGGCCCCGTGCCTCGTTCCAACTTGCCTCCACGAACAGTTAAAAGCAAAATTATTCATTACAATTTCCGCGCTGGCGAGAAAAACGCACACTCGCACACACACACTCGGGAGGGAGGGGGGTGAGGAAAAGTTTTCCATGGAAATGCTCGAAATGCCTCAAATGCTCATTTGAATCTGGAAAGTAATTTTGCTTGCGGTCCGCGCGATTTCGGCGCTGTTTTAAACGCGCCGCGCCAGCAATTGACTTTGAATAAGTTTGCGCTGCATTGAAACGATGCCAATTTCCGCACAGTGGGGTGAAAAAGTGCGAAAAATTAGGCATTTTAGTTTTTTCTCATCGAAAAAACATGGTTGAAAAAGTGTATGTATTTTTTAATATTTAGAATTAGTTTAAATTGTGTGTAAAATTAGATTACTTTATACAATTTTAATATTTTTCAATGGATTTATTGAAAATTTGGCATTTATATTTATGAAATTATTATTATATTATATATTATTTATTATATATTTTATATTATATATTATATATTATATATTATATATTATATATTATATATTATATATTATATATTATATATTATATATTATATTTTTTTTGTTCTAAATCTAAAATCACCTCTGCTTGCCCACTGTGCTTGGCCTGTCTTTCGGCTAACTGTGGCTGCTGGCCCTGGAATTGCCTGTGACAGTGGCTCACATCGTTTGGTTTTTTGATGGGTGGCATAGTGGGGGCGCCTGCCAAAGTTTTTTCACAAAGCAGCAGCACCAGCATCAGCACCACCACCAGCAGCAGCAGAAGGAGAGTGTGGGGCGTGTCGAATTGGCTGCCTTCTACAGTGGAACCTACATAAAACAGATTTGTATTTAAGTGGCTCTTTCTAACTGAAATATGCATTATTATTAAGTAGTAGAAAATATCAGGGCTAAACTTTGTCTTATGTTGAATATGCATAGATTTCCTCGTCTTCCTAAGTCTTGATTTTCGTTAATAAATTCATACATTTCTTATGAATTGAAAAGGTTTTGCTTATTAACTTATAGATAATACACGAAAGATATTTTCTCTAACTTAGATTCTGTATTCTTGCTCTCTTCTCTATTCAAGTCATATTCCAGTCTCTAAAGAAACCATAGAAAACCTATCCAAAGTTTGCAAAGTAAAATCCAAAAAAATTGTTTTAAATAACAAAATAAAAACAAAACACAAGCTTAAAATTCTGCATCTAATATTCAAAGGTTTAAGCCAGAGATATATTTTTACTGTATTGATACTTCAAATGACTATACTAGTATATAAATCGATACTCTCAGCAACACAACAGCCGATAACATACAAAAGTTCTTTCCTTCCTAAAAAGATTTACTCCATAAATTATGAATCTATTACTTTATTTATTACCCGTTTATCTAAGGGATATTTATTTACAAAATTTTAAAATCATGCAAAATATAAAATTATGCGCAGCCAAAAGCCCCAGCAGCTATGACTGATATTTATCCTTTAGTTTAATTTATGATGAGGTAAACAGTGTTCAAAATAAATAAATAAATCGATAACTTACCGGAATATAAGCGATATATATATTTATATAAACTCTTCTCTTTATAAAACCTTTTCTTACTGATTAATATCTCGTATTAATATAATCGGGGAATAGAGACAAAGTATTCAATTAAATGTTCTGATAATTTTCAATAATATCGATTAATTAACTTTAAAAGCGATTTTGCTCGATATTTCATATTTCGATGAATTTCGATACATATTTTAAATTGTATTATACTTTTGAAATGATATAGACAACTGTATTTTTGTAGACACTTCTTAGTTTATCTTTCCTTTATATATATTGGTTCACCTCTTTGAAGATGAGTTTATGGAATTTCCCTTAGGGATTTCAAAATCTTCCATCAAGAAAAGCTTTTAGAAAAATAGAGAAAGATTTTTTCCGAAGCCCGAACTTTGCATGGGAAACATGACTGTAAATTGTTATTCCTTGATTCGTTTGATTCGTTTTTTGCTTACGCAGCTTATCATGCATTCCACGGGATACATTGTGTCCTTGGCCACTTGTTGTCATCCCCCCCTTGACAGTGGGAGCGCCTTAGTCAACCCGCCTACAGCCCCCTCCCCCCGCGCTTGATCCTCTTGACTTTTGAGCCGGGGCCAGAAACTTTCTTTAATTTTAATCAAAAAACTTTTTGTTGTTGCTGGTGGTGCTTGGAGCCTGGTTCTGGAACGGGTGCTTGGAGCTGGTCTTGGTCCTGGTTCTGGCCTGGTTCTGGCCTGCTCCTGCTGCTGGAAAAAAAGCGTTTAATTGGACAAGGGAATACACACTACAAACAATCAGGCAGCGGCAACCGGAGAAATGTTTATGAAGAATGAAAATGAAAACAAAGTGAATACAAGCTGACAACTAATTTAATCAAATGCAAAAGAGGGGGAAGAGGATATTCCTCTCGGCATGCCATGCCTTCCCCTTGAACAGATTAACATATTTTACAAGTTTTGGTATCTCAACAGCGACTTTGTTCGCTGTAGGCTGCAGAGACATGCCATAGATAAAGAGGCAAAAACAAACGATATATTCGCAGTTTGTTTTTGTTTTCAAAGAGCAAAGCAAAGTAGCTCGGACCATATCTGAAAAACAATAATAATAATAATAACAAGTACCTACAGCAAAGTATCTCAGAGATTGACAAGGCCAGAGACACGACCTGCAGGCGGCGAGTCTAGATACAATACAAGTGTATATATCTGCCTTTGTGTTACCTGTGAGCAGCCGTTGGAGTATAAACATCATCGTCTAATCCCGACCAGGACAGAACTACATATGCACGCTGACAGACAAAGGACCTGCCTGGCTGCCTGGCTGGCTGGCTGGTTAACTGGCCTTTGATACGGAGCCTGCCTGCCTGCCTGCCAGGCAGATCCTAGCACTCGCAGGACGTGAACCTGGCGTTGTGTGGAAACGCATTCAAGCGTTCGCAAAGCGCCCAAAGCGAACGAACAGTTGAATAAACAAAAACACGGCCAACAAATGAACAAACATGACATTTATCTTGGCATAAATCACAATCGCAATCGCAAGCGCAAAAACCAAAAACCGAAAACCTGCAACTGGCAGTGTGCGCTCTGGACTTTAGACCGGGACACACAGGACACGGAGGCGGGGTGGTTGCTAACAAACTGCCAAATGCACAGAAAGGTTGTGCCTAATAAAGGTTCCCACACTCCTCCTTCTAAACGGACCCGTTCCCTTGTGGCACAGGAACAAAAAAAAAGTAAAGAAAACAAAGAAATTGTATATTAAAAAGAGCTGCAACAGCGAAACAGAAACAGAACGTAAATTGCCCAGTCAAATGAAAAACTATTTAAATGCAATTGCTGGCCGAGCCTCGATTTGTTCACTGAATATTTTGTGAACGCATTCCGGCATTCCCTGGTGGTCACCAGGGCGTCACCGCCGTCCAGAGTCCAGAGTCCAGAGTGCGGAGCAAAACATTACGAGTCCAGTTAGCAGATAGTATAATTTCCGATATCGGCGTTCGTATCCGGCGAGCGACAAGGAATGCCGGCCAAAATGCAGGACACTCTAGACTTTCGGTTGCATGCAGGCAAAGGAGTATCAGGGATACTCAGATTCGAATTGAAAATACCCTGAAATTACTGCAAGGATTAGGAAATATTTATAGGAATATTTTCTAAAAATATGCAGGAAGTAGAAAATATTTCTAGGAATATTTGTTAAATAAATAAAAAATTCAAATTTAATAAATTTGGTATAAGTTAAAAATATATAAAATTGGTATATAGTATAAATATTAGTTTATGAGTTTTAAAATATTTTAATATTAATGTTGAATGTATTAATTTCATTTATATTATTTTCAAAATTTGATTTATTTATTTTCATGATTTGAACTTGATTAAAACCAAATTATTATACATATTTGTTTTCAAAGTTTCATAAATTTGTTTATTATCCGATAGTTCTTAAAAGACACTTGACGTATACGTAATATTTCGTATACGTAATACGTAATACGTAATACGCAATATTACGTATACGCAACGTGTTTAGTAATTTATTTCGCAATACATTCTAAAACACCTTGTATCGAAATACCTCTATATAGAATTTAATGTAATTATTTATTTATTATAATTAACGTATAATAATGTTTCGTCAAGATTTTGCTGTTAGACATATTTGGTCACTTTAATTTGACCTCTTTAAGAGATGTTATATAAATACAAATATAGATGCTAATAGAAGCGTGTCTGAATCGTTTTATAAATTTAAAGAACTACTCCTAATGGACATAAGCTCTCGGCAGGCATCCTTCTCCCTGCCGATTATCGGGATTCAGTGTGGCCAGCTCTGCGTGGGCAGCAAAAGCACACGTGTCACAGAGGCTGCCCCATTGTTGCGTATCCAATATACCCCTGCTCTCCGCGACTATATCCTGTACTAGCATTTCCCCTGCAACAACGACAATTGGCTAGCTTCGAATGGGAGCCGTGCCATGAATAAGTAAACGAGTGCTGCGCACTGCACTGAGTGCCTGCAATTGGTGCCGTGTAATCGCTGCATCTGTTTGGGCTCCTTCGCCTCCTCCTTCGGGTTCCCTTCAGCGAGCAGGGTTTCCCCCCATGCCAGCTACATAAGCCGTAAAGCTTATTCCGAGTTTTAGGTACCAGGGACCGCACCGGACATGTTCCCCTCTGCCTTTTTTTTATTCCATGTGCCGAGTGCATATATCTGAGTATTTGTGGTGCCGCATAAATATTCGTTCAATCGGCAATCACAATTGTGCTGCATGCAACTTTTTTGCTGGAACACAAGTGGAATTACCATCTAATGGGTGCTCTGAATAGTCTCAGGTTGAATTATTTACACTGAGACACTGGAAGGACACACAGTGCCTAATGGATGGGCAAGAAAGTGAGGGAGGTTTTTTTTCCTAGAAAGAGGTACATGTGTAGAAATATATATGAGGGTTTTCTTGGCCTGAAGAATGTTACAAAATACTGTTAAAATATAGAAAATAAAATTCAAAATCCACTAAAAAAATATATACATTTTTTTATATCAGTATTTCGATTCGTATTACCCCAAAAATCCGCGAACTACAAACTCAAGTCCTGCCTGGGGGCAGGATGGCAGGAAAACTCTTTTTAGTTGCCATCTGCAACTGGCACCAAAACCAAATAAAAAAGGCAACGCTGGCAAGGTGGAAATTAAAGGGGAAAAGGGGAAAAAGGGTGAAAAGGGAGGGAACGGAACGGAACCCGAACCTGGTGGTAATTGACGCCCACAAAGAAAGAGGCAGAAAAAAGAAAACTGGGCGGTGGGCGTTGGGCGGTGGGCGTTGGGTGTTGCGTGCGAGATGCTGGATGGAAAGTGCTGCCAGCGATTGTGCTGCTGCCTTGGCAGACCGTGTAAACCAACCGCATCCACAGAGCCGGAGCATCCAAGACCCACTTCCACTTCCACACCCCACTCCCAATTCGAATCCCTGCCTGCCTGCCGCTGCCGCCATCAGTCGACGCAGTCAAGTGTGCAACACTTTGGGGGCATTCGCAGCATGCGCGAGGCAACTTTGCATCCCGCTTGCCCCCATTTCGGGGTTTTTCCCCCTTTTAATTTTCGGAGTCGAGTTGAGTTGAGTCGCGCGTCGAGAGTCACTCACTCAGTCAGTTAAGTTTCCTGCCCCAGCAATTATATCATTTCCCCGATGCCGCCGCGCGGCGCTTCGTTTCATTCGTGCGTGAACGAATTTAAGCTAATTTGCACAATTTTTCATATTTTATATGAATCGGTTGTGCCTGTGTGCCAGTAACTGAGCACTGCCACAAAAAAAGAGTATCTAAGAAAATGGGATTTAAAGAAAGATTACGAAAATTATTAAAAAATTTCTAAACTAAAAGACTTACTTTTAATTGAAAGAATATATTTTTAAATGAATATTTTGTATTATGATTTTGGGAAAAATAAAATTACACAGTTTTCTACCTTTCTTAATACAAATTCTTAAGATTTTAGGTAAGCTAAGAGTTCACTTTAAAATAATAAATTATACAAATATTTAAAAATAAAATTAAACAGTTCTCTACATTCCTTAATACAAATTCTTAAGTTTTTGGGTAAGCTAGAAAATAAAATAATAAATTATAAAAATATTTAATCAAATCTAAAATGCACAAAAAGAATACAAATTGAAGCACAACCAAAGATATTAAAGGTCAAACATTTAATACAATTTCTTAATCGAAAACAGTCTTAAAGTTCTATTTTGTAAATATATTAAATTAAAATAATAAGTTATAATAATAAGAAATCATTTTTTTTATAAATGCAAACCTTTTTAATATTAATTTTTACTTTAAAATTAAGACAAATTACAAAATAAATAAATAACCATTAATTTTCAGTACCTTATTTTTTCGACTGCATCATCTTTCACCGCCTAATTTCGTTTCCTTTCAACTGCTCACATTTCGAAGATCAAAAATAATGTGGCATTCCAACACTCCACTTATGTGGCAACTGAAGCGTTGTGTTTGATGATTTCGATCAGGAAGCGGAATAGGGATCATATATATCCCACGCAGCCGCCTGGTGGGTTTTAGCGGCAATTAAAACGCGATTTAAATAACATTTTTTGCAGCTAATAACTTCATTTTTGTAAGCTGTAATTATGATGAAAACACGTCGGTTTCCAGGTGGTTAGGGATAATGTAAGCGCTACCCACAGATGGATAATTAAACCTATAACAAATCAATGTTGAATAATATCTGAGGTGGCAAAACGAAGTTGGTAGCTGATATAAATGGTAGAGATATAAATATGATTGATTTGATTTCCAGATAATTACATAAATTTAAGGAACTTGTACGTGACACAAGACACAAGATCAAGCATCAATTTCAGCGAAACTTCATAAAAGACTTTAATGAAATTCATTTAAATTTATTATATATTCATCTTCATCTTAATAATTTATTTGGTTTTAAATTTATCATTTATAAATTTTTATCATTTTCGCACGCTATATGTTGAGACATCTTCTTCGTACTTTTCGTGATGTTTTTAACTCTTCAAATACATTAGGAAATTATAAATGCTGTGCTCAATGATGTTAGAAAGCAATAGTCAAAGCATAATTCCTCTGCTTTGGAAGATTTTTCCAAAACACAAAATTTAACTTTTATATACGGTTCTTTATCAAAATAATAAAATTGCAGTCGAATATTTTTAAATTTGTTTTAGAATATAAGAAAGGCTTTCAAATTTCGATCAATTGGTCTAAATGTAAATATGTTTGAAAAAAATAACAATTTTAGAGAAATTTTGTATTTTTTGGCCGCAATTGTTTATTCCAAAAAATAGTCCATATATTGAATGTGTATTTAAAAATGTCTGCTATACCTCCTGATGCTGTTTCTTGTTCTCGATTCTGACGCTTATCTTAGTCTTATTAATCCTATTATAGCATTAAGGCATTTTATTATTAAATAATATTTAATTTAATATTTAATATATATTTACTCCTATTTATTTGCAGGATCTTCGTAATACCTCTATATCATCTTGATCTAAATTAAAACAGAATGCTGTTCCATCTGGTAAGGTAAGTACACTCATGACATGACATATGCATTAAGCAGTTAGCATTAAATTTAAAAATCTTAATCTAAATTAAAATTTCTAAAAATGATATTTAAAAAATATAAATCAAATTTTCGATCTTTAGGCAGAAGTAATTATAGACTCACCAAGTGTTAGTTAAGCTAAATTTAATACTTTGACACTTTTTATAAGATTCTACATATCCTGAGCGCAACATCACCAAACTTGTTGTCAGGCCTTACACTTATCGCCTTTGTAACAGCCTTTGCGTTACATTTGTGATCCCTTAAAAAAGGGAAAATGTCTTCTCCATTGCACATTTTCAAGAAATACATTTTAATACCAATAATATAAGTATATCAAACCTCTTTCAATTTAAAGAAACAGAAATACAAGAAATAGATTATGAATAAACAGAATATAAATAAGCATTTGAAGGTAAATAAAGAGATGATGAGTTCTGCTTCTTCTATGCATTTACCTTTAGCTGCTATTGTTGCCTTTTTCTGCAATGTTGCAAGTTATGAAATAGTTGCTAATTCAAGTTTTATTGATTACCAAGAAATTCCTGGTTTCTCGACCGAGCTTATTGATTAGCCAGACACTTAAATGAACAAATTCTCCCCCGATTTTCCCCTTTAAACAAATACAATCACTCGCTGGAAAGCTTAGCTTAGAACTCACAACAGAACTGAAAATTTGATCTTCCGAGAGGAGGCTGCTCTTAAGCTTAACCCCAAAAAGTCCCATTAAAAAGCCACTCGAAGAAACCATATAATTTATTGCAAAATATTTATGAAAATATAAGCAAACAGTGAATGGCTTCCTTCTCTCTCTCTCTAGTTCATTAAGCTGCGATTCGTTTCCTTAGGTAATTGCCAATATTTTTTTTGTATTTCTCCCAGCTTGCAAACGAACAGCATTCTCTCCCTCTCGATTGGATGGGTGACATACTCCGTGCATAGCTGATCCAATTCGGCGGTGGTCAAGTCAATAGCCCCGATTAGGGCCACACATAGATACTGCTTTGCCATGTACTTGACACGCACTGCCTGCTTGGCCAGGACATTTGCCGTCTGGTGGGTGTGCGACAGCTTGCAGATCAGCTTTCTAAGGTCCGGAAGCGAGTAACTGGTGATCTTCTCAAGGTGCAGATGCCACATGTCCAGATTCGAGGTGTAGCGTGCCAAGGCAACAGCGGCAGCCGATATCAGCGAGGGCGGATACCGCATATACGAGCGGCCGTCCAACATTGAGAGCTCCGCAATGTAGATAGCCAGGTTCATGACCTTTTGCGGCAATTCGACAAGAGCTGCATACGCGTTGATGAAGATACAGGCGGTCGGGGTGCACAGTTCGTTGCCGAGAACCTTCAGCATGAGTTTCTCCTGGACCAACACATCCTTCTGGGTGTAGTTGTCGTTGTTAAGGAAAAGCAAGTCCGTCATGTTGTTCTTTTCCTTATTCTCCTCCTCATCGGACTGGACGGATTGCCCCTGTTCCGACTCAACCGATTTCACATCATCCGACTCAAAGGAATCTTGCTCTTCAACATCAAAGGCTTCCTCCTTTTCAGGCTCATCGTCCTTCTTCTCTTCAAGCTCAACGTCTTCCATATCTTCAAGCTCAACGTATTCCATGTCTTCTAACTCATTCTCTTCCTTGTCATCGGACTCATCGTCCTCCTTCTCATCCGACTCAATGTCCTCCACTTCCGATCCATCAACTTCCATATCTTCAAAATCATTCTCTTCCATCTCATCAGACTCATCGTCTTCATCGTTATGGTTACCAACGGGTTTTCCCCCTTTGTACTTAAAGGCAATGTACAGGGCTGCTGCGCCCATCACCTTCAGCTCGACACTTGTCACCGTCATTCGGCTCAGGTAGCGATCGACATACCAGATGGACAGATGCAGCGTCGCCGTATCGAGTTTGTCCAAAATGCACAACTCCACCATCCAGTCAATCAGGTGATAGCGATTCATGTGATTGATATACTTCTGATTGCGCATATAGCAGTGCATCGGGCGATGGATCTTCTCCAATTGACGCCACCGATCAACAGAGTCCTGCTGATAGGGGCACGGCTTGGGGTAGTCGCTTTTCCACACAATTTGCTCATAGTCCTGTTCAAGCAGTGCCTCACATGGGCCCACTATGGGCCCCAGGTACACGTGACTTTTTCGCAACTCAACCGGCACTCGATTTTTACGGTCGTAATCGTAATAGATTTTTGGCTTCTTCGTAGTGTCGTTGGAAGAGGTAGCCTCGGTACCTTCAACCATGGCAGTCGGCTCGCACTCGCTGGACATTGTGGATAGTATTTGCTTGCTGTTAAAAAGGGATTTTTCACAAATTTTCTTGCTGAAAAAAAATTTTACTTACACCTCGTGTTCCCTTCTTGACGTTTAATGTTGGACGTTTAGCAGCACTGACAACATATGGTCTTTGGTGATGGTACAGTTGTATAAGGTGGCCGGTCAGTGTTGGAAAACGTTTTTTTTTTAAGAGAGTAGAGGTTAGGTTAGGTTAAGCTTGCGAAGTTATCGATAAATCGAAATTTGAATTGTAGTATTGTTCAAAAAATTGTAAATATATTTTTAAAATAAATAAAGAACGCTAGCTTGGGCAAACATAGCTTCCTTTTTTCCCCATTTAAGTACAACTTCACTGAAGTGCTTGAAACAACTAGATTTTTTTGGAATATTTTGCCATTCAGCTAGTTATTTCTTCAAGTGCTTGCTCGCTGGTCAATAACTTGGCCTTACCGTTTTGGCCACTTCTGTTTTTTGTGCCCAAAAGTTGGCAATGTAATTTCCGGCAAAAACCTCCTGCAGCGACTGCAGGACTACTCACCAGCCAACAAGTGTGGCAATGTAAAAGCAAAAGAGTGAATTTTTAACTCACTTTTAGTGAACAATTGCAAAGCGAAAATGAAATTTTCAGTTTACAAAATCATTAAATTTGCAAAGCAAATGGAAAGTGCCAAAAAGCCGACTTCCCCTGGGCTAATGGGTTACTTAGTTTTGACTTGCCAACTCCCCCTGGTCCTGTTCTTTTGCGTTTCCTTAAAATATGCCCTGAAAGTGGGTAATTTTTTTTTATTTTGGGGAAGTCCAAGTTCCGAGGGTTCGAGTGATAGATAGGAGCTTCCATGTTAATGGCTGGCACGTAGTTCCAGGAGGCGCTCTCTTTTACCTCCACAACTGTTGAAAAAGGATCCTCCTCCTCCTCCTCCTGCTGCTGCCGCCTTAATACACACTTTTCTATTCGCCATCGCCATCGTTTTTACATATTTAATGAAATTATTTTCAACAATTTATAATTGCCACGAGCACGGACGGCATGCTGCCCTTGCATCCGTTGGCAGCGTTTAGTTAAATGCGCCCCGGGGAGAGTTTTTGCCAGGCAAAACAAATTATTATAAAGATATACGCCGAAAGGTGTGTATATATATTTTTTATATATGCAGATGTGGGGTATTCCTTACCTGAAACTTGGGGAAACACACTGAACAACACTGTAACGCAGTGTCCCCTGGCGCCAGTTAAGCTGGAACGGAACCCTGAACGATAAACAATCTAACTAATAAGATGTAGAGAGAGAGAGAGGGAGAGAGCGGGCAAGGACATTCACCTCATTACAAGGTCCTTGGTATAATTTCGAGCTGGCAATTCCTTAAATGAAGTATAAATATTTGGCCAAGAACTTGGGCAAATTTAGAGAGGCTTCAGGATAAGTGGATAGTTGCCATGAAGCTGTCATAATGGTTGATTAAAAATGGTTAAGGTGGGAATTAAATAATTAAAAATAATATAAGGTGTAGCTTACCTATTTCTACACCTTGAAGTCTGCTTTTTAAATAGTTATTTCCCTAAATTTGAATTAAGTAAAGTTCTAAGTATCCTTAAGACCTCAAATATGCCTTAGCACTTGCATTCCCTGGCTTTGCTGTACATTCCTCTTTGTCTTTAAGGTTAATAATTGTTTGAAAAATACATCTGTTTATAAATTAATAATTACACAAAAATTTGATATATATTGTGCATTATCTGCCCACATAACCAAAAGTCAAACCCTTCATGAGTATTTTTGGCATTTACCCATAAATACAACCATAAATAAATCATACTTAACCGTTGGAGCTGGGAACCTTCTGGCTTTCGATTTGGCACGTAATTCACCTAAATTTGGTGAGTGGCTGAAAAAAGGCTTTTGAATTTTTAATTGGACAGGCGGTCGTGCGAGTTTGGGTAAATGTTGTAATAATAACAATTTGGTAACTCCTCGACCTATACCTAAATCTATACCTATACCTATATCTATACCTTATACATGCTATACTTATATCCCTTTTTTTTTGGTCTTGTCGGCTGCTTATCATTTGACAGCCTCCGGCTAAGAGAAAGAGGGGAACCCTTATCAACAGTGAGGGACGACGTCACATTATATTGAGCCGAAATCAGTTTAGAAGGAAGGAAAATGCCAGAACAAACACGAACGGAAAATCTATTTCGTATTTACCCATTTTCCTTGTCACATTTAACTAAGGCCAAGTCCTGATGAGGGGAAGGCAGGGAATGATGAAGACCATCCATCAAACTTGGCTAATAATGCGAATTTCTGCGAATATCTGCGTGTATCTCAAACTCCTTAGCAACCCTTTGTGTGTCCTTTGACATTCATTAGAAATAGTTGAACCGCGTTTTACACTCGAATTTAATTGGATATGGTTTACGGGCAGGATGTATTCCTGGCTATCCTTAATTACCGAATACATTAGCTGCCAACCGAAGATTATGATATTTTATGCCGGGCTTGTTACCTATTTTTTTGCGTTCTTCTTTTTTTTTTTTTTTTTGATAATTCAGCGAAAGTGGCCGAGGGGCGGTGAGGCAGCTGCTGCTGGATGCCTCCAAAAGATGCACAAAAGCCGCTGCCTGCAGCATCCAGAATCCAGCTCATGAATATTCATATTCCCCGCCAGCAAGGGCACTGGGAGAAATGTAAACAGGAATTTTATAAGGAAAGTGAAATCTGAGATATAAAAAAGTGCACAATAAAATGTTTAAATATTGGTATATTTATATTTATTTAATTAATAATATTATTTAATAATTTAATTTATTAGGCTAACTTAAGGCTTAAAGCCACAAATAATGTGTGAAAAGGATTATATTATTTTTCAATTAGCTCCCGCTTATTTCTCTCAGTGGCAGACTAGCACACAAAGTGCGCCAGCCAGCAACAACGGCATTAGCAGCATCTCTAACAGCACCAGTTACAGTAACACCAACAACAACAACAACAAGGACGGCAGTAACGGTAATGGTAACGGTGTGCAAATGCATGTCCTTGCAGTGGGGCAGCGAGGACCAGCGAGGACACTGTGCCTGTGTGCGTGCTATTAGTAGCTGTCACTCGTTACACGTACACATGTACATATATGCTACATGCTAAATTCATTTTTTTTTTTTCATTTTTTGTTTCGGCCGTTTTTTGTCCTTACTCCTTAAGAGCCCCGCCCTTCTCCCTTGTTCCCTTCCCCGTACACACACTCTCAGTGAGGCTGTCGTCATGTTTTTGCAGAACGTTTCATTCTTTCTGTTTGTTTATATTCTTTGTTATATGTATTTTTTTTTCCTTTTTACATTTTGTTGTCGTCACTGTTTACTATAAAATTAGCATATGAAAGAGTTGATAACAGTGCCCACACACACACACACCAGGCAGGCGGGGTGAGGGGTGTGCTAGGCGGAGGCACAACAAGAGAGAAAAAACAAAGGGTGCTAAATGGTTTCTATATATGTATATATGTTTTTATTACACAATATTGAAGGGGGTTTACGAGTGAAAAATTTTATTATAGATAATAATAATAATATATAATAATATAGATAATAAAAAGACTATTAATAAAAACAATAATATAAATATAATAAGAGATAAATATAAATATATGTTTTAATTATATATTATATATACTATTTTATGTAGTACATGGATCCAAGAACTGGTACTTCTTGAATCCCAAATAGGCTCCTTCCTGCGGTCAGAGATACACTTGAAATCCTGTCAATAAATAAATAAAATAAAGGTTGGAAAAACCCTTGTTCTATTAAAATTAGCAGTAAATGCTGGTTTTTTAGAGCGAAATTTAGCTGCTTTAATAAAATATCAAGCATATATAGACATAAACTTTATATATATATACTTTATGGGGTTTAAAATGACTTTTTCATTGCTTTAAAATTATGATTATCATATAGGATTCATGTAAATAGATCATCATTTCCATACTGAATTTGGTTACAATTTAGTTCAAGTTTCTAAGCTTATTTATAATATTCTATTGTAAGCTTGGTCTAATTATTAATAAGAAAAGCGGAAATGAATATAATTCCAAAGAAATGTTGTTGTTTTCTATTGTCTTGATTAATAAGCTTCTTAACAGAAACAACTTCTTAACAACTAAACAACTTTTCTAAAACAATTTTTTTGAAACAAATTTTGCCCTAAAAAAATAAGCAAAACATTAAGGAAGAAATCTTTTTAAACCAAATTGGTAAAATATTTATTTTATTTATTTTTTATTTATATTATTTATACTGTATATTATTATATTTATATATTATTTATTCTGTATACCCAACTGTAAATTAAGAATAAATATAAGAATAAATATAAGCCATAGCTAGCAGCGAAGTTAGTAAAATATATTTAAGTTTTTTTTTGAAAATATTTTAGGTAGCCATATTTTCCCCTAAAATTTTACAAGTAGTATTTAATAAAATAAAACACTGCGCATTATTTTCTACTAAGAAAACATTAACATTAACTACGTAAAAAAACCGGGATAAAAACATTAAAACGACAAACAATTTATTTTAAAATACACACACATCCAAAAATTCTCAAGAAGATACTTTACATATGGGTTAAAAAAAATACACATACATATTATTAATACCCAACTTTTGTTAAAAAAAATTACATATATAGTATTTATTCCTTCTACACATATGGATTTAAAAAAAAAAATATTTTATATATATAAAATATTTATTCCCATCGATCCTACGAAAAACAGTGACATCTATTAGACTTGCACTGGCCAATCCAGTGACCTTGCCGCTTGCAGTATCCATGGCACTGGGGGTGGTGTGGGTGGTAGCGGGACAGCTGCTGGCAGAGCAGCGGATCGGCCAGAACGTGCCGCACCTTGATGGAGACTATGCCCGGCGGCTTGGTGACCGCCTCCTCGTCATTTCCCGTGTCCAGGTCATTGGCATCGGGGTCGGGACTATCCACCTCGGAGGGTCTCGCCTCGCCCTGGCCGGGCAGCCAGGCGGCGAGGATTAGGCAGACGAGGAGGAGGTGGAGCAGCAGCAGCTTCATTGCGTCTCTCTGGCAAACAAACGACTGAATGTCGCCCTTCCGGGCCAAGTCGTATTCGCTTACCGATGAGATGTGATGCTGTCCGGTGCCTTATCTGCCCTCAAGGTCAAAGCTCAGCTCTAATCACCATCGATGCTGGCCTCGGATTCGGACTCAGATTGAGTCCCCGGCCATGGCCAGACTCCGGCCGCATAAGAATACAGGCTCTGGGCTCTGGGCGAGCTTAGTTATCAGCTTCGCGTTGAAAATTCTCAATTTGCTCGGCTGGAATGCCAATTTGATTTAAAACATGTCTAGGGTATCACCAAATTCATTTATTTTTCCTAGTTTATAGTCCGTTTTAAGTGGGAACAACAAAATTATAGACATTTTAAACCGAAGAGTCATAAAATAATTGCTCATTAAATTTATCTTTAAGAATATGTGTTATACAAGTTTATAGGTTAAAAATAATACAAAATGGCTTATATATTATAAAATGATATTTTATTAAGATAGAAAAGCGATATTGGAATTTATTTTGTTTTCAAAATAGTTCAGCTTCGGCAGCAAATTAAAAATATAACTTAAAAGAACAAGAAATTAAGCAAACTTTAGGAACATTTTATACAATTCCCTTTATGGCCTTGGTGTATTATTAACCTTACCTTTTTTAGATGTTTTTATATATTCCAATAAAAAAAGGGTTTCTAATGGGCCTACCTTTTAGTTTTTATTTAAAAAATCAACCAATAAAAAGGAAAAAACAGCAACAAATGATATCTATAACTACGTTTTTTAATATATCTTTATAAATCAATAAGAAGAACTTGAAGTAAAAGGTTTTTAAGCTTCTAAGTTTAGTAGTTTTTTCTTAAATATTTAAATACAACTTAGACCACTGCGTATACGTAATATTTTTTAAACTGCGCACCACACTATTGGTGCTCATCGTTACTAACTAAAAATTCCGTTCAAAGTGGTACTACAAAAGTTCTCCTAAACCTGGTTAAGGTTAAGACTTTTTTACAAAAAACACTAACAAGTTAATCAAAAAAATTAATTTAAAATCAACTTGCCAATCTTAAGAGAACTGTTTTTGTATAGGTAAAATTTAGTACAATAACTTGTTAACAAAAAAAATAATGTGAACAGCAGTAAATTGTTACGGTCTCAATTCAAAGTGTATTTTATATTTATTCCCTTAGTAGTATACAATTGCATATGCATAATTAAAACATTTAAATGCCTGCCTTCGCCGAGATTTGTTTAATTTGCATCAAGAACATGTGATTATGTATGTTTATGGACATAACCAAAAGTCTTAGCAAAAACCAGGAAGCCCTAATAGCATTCTATCGCGGAGTTGTATTTTTTTAACATTTATTGACATAATTTTAAGGTTTTAGCATTAAACGTATATTATCTTATTCCCTTGATATTGAGGAACTGAAAACCCACTATAAAAGCTAGTCACTTTTGGTGTTTCTCCAATCCTGAATCCCAGTTTTATCTTCCTTTTCTGCATTTAAAAATCTGCCGCGCCGGTCAAGTGCTTGAACACGTAGTCCTTGCCGTTGAGCGTCATCACACCGTCGATAAGTTCGAACTTCCAGTGCTCGCGGTAGCGACCGACCTTGTTGTACTGGCAAACGATCACGTTCTCCGACTCGAACAGTTCTTCTCCGGCGGCTTCCTCTCCTTTGGGGTCGTCGTTGCTGTTCAGAGACTCGTCGTCGCCACTAGCCCTTGCCTCTGCCATGTCATCTATGTTCTCGGCGTCCTCTTCGTCCGAGGATTCCTCCTTGATGGGAGGCAAGCCACCATCCAGCTGCATGGCGTTTCCCCAAGCCATGTTCGCACGTCGTACTAGGGGTCTGCGCTCGATTTCCGGCAACTCGATCTCCTGCAGCTGCCACTTGATCCCCAGTTGAACTGCTCCGGTCACAGGAACAGCTTCTGCGAATTTGTTGGTCACTTGAGCGGGTGCCTGCGCCACTGGCACTGGCTCCTCCTTTGGGTCCTTCTTAGGGGTGTCGACGGCGTCGGTTGGTTCTTCTTGGATGCTCTTCTGCAACTTCGAGCGCCACAATTTCTTCAACTGCTGCAGCGTCAACTGGTCCAGGCCCTCTTCGTGAAACGCACCGGATACGTTGGCTATTACGTCGTCGATCACGAAATCGTTAATTATCAAGGTCTCAAGGCGCGGCAACTGGTTCATAGTTAGAGATATTTAGCTTGAAGTTTATTAAGTTTCTTGGATATTAAAATGTTAAAGACATCGCTGTTCCTCTTTCCAGGGATGGAAAGTCAACAAATGCTACACAGTTTTCACAGAGCTTGTGCTTGTATTATTTATTTATGCCGCGTTTCCACTTGATCAATCCGTTAAAAACCATTTGAAAGTTTGGTAGATGTAAAAATTTAGTGGCTACGGAGCACTAGACAGCTTTCACTATTTGAAAATAGCTTCGGGGATTCCCTATAAGACCGAATTATTAAAAATATCTGCAGTTGATATCGCTTTTTCTTACACAAACTGTTTAATCGATATTTTTAGCCCCTGAGGAGATCGTTTGAATTATCGATTTGAGTTTCTAAATTAATGAGCCAGCTGTTTTGAATAACTATAAATTAAGCATTTAATTTAAGCATTTAAATGGGGGCTGTTCCAACTCGTTCACATGGATTGGTATCCTTTCAAATGCTCTGAAATCTGAATATGAAACGGGATGGTGACTTTCCAACCCTGGATTGACAATTTGAAAGAAAAGTGTGGCCTGCAAACATTTTAATTCACAAGAAACTTAAAAAACTCGAAGCTTAATACCTCTGAACATGTACCAGTGCCGCGCCTTGAGACCTTGATGATTTACGATTCCGTGATCGACGCATAATAGCCAAAATTGTGACTATATTTTACGGACTATAATTGTTAAAATTACTTGTTTTTTTGCCCCGATTTTTCCTCATCTAAAATGTATAAATGTTAAGCTTACAATTTATGCGGAAATTTGATTTTTATGTTCGTTGAGCTTGTCTCGTTATCTCCGCATTTTCCAACCAGGCCCGAGACCCATCATTTTTCCCCCAGCATCCTTTCGCCAGAAGTTAGTAAAATTGATGGGCAACGGACGAGCAGTTAAAGGAACATAAAAAATAACATTTCTTGGGTAATTTTTGGCGCACCCACGACCATACATAAATACATACATATATATATATATACGGATGTACATTTATATGTAGGTATGTCTGCATGTTTGTTCAAGCACAAGGCACACGCAGTCGAGTCTCATTTGTTTTAAAATGCAAAAACCATAACAATAATCATGATAATATTACACAATAATGATAATAATAACAGAGCTCAAGTGTAAAGCACTGGGAACAGCTGCCAGGAAGGAGCCCCATCCTCCCAACATTTCATCCAAAAAAAAAAACAATGATACAGAGTTGCTTTCCATTGATGACAGTTTCGAAGAGTACAGCACATGCTATGGGTATTGGGTTCATACCTACATATGTACATACATGCTTATTGCAAAAGTACATCATTTAATTTATGCAACTTTTGTTGTTTCGTTTTTAACTTATCCTTAAAATTTGCGTTTAAAATGAAACAAAGGAAATGAAACATTGGTAGTTTTTGAAGCGTATTATATTTTTGAAACTCAAACGAACTCTGGGGTAAAATAAATATTTAAATAGTTTATATTAAAAATAATAATTGTCATAAATATTATAAAATAAATAAGGTAGATATTCCCCACATAAACTGCAAGCTATATATAACCTATAAGACTCAAGTTACTCAACAAAAAGTTATGTTAACTTTGCAAATATTTCACATATCACCGATTTTGAAAGTTTTCAAATTTTCGACACGTTTCCCATTTATATTCTTTTCACTTTTTGAAGTCTTCTTAAGCTTCCATCATTTAACAAATCCTATGAATCCTAGGAAAAGTTAAGTTCCGAAACGGCATAAATCGCATCAAGTACCTCCCAGACTGAATAACAAAACATGAGAAACTTTTCTCTAAACGCTTCAATTTCATTGCCGCAAATGGAGCGCAAAAAGTAGAACAACTAAAGAAAGTGGGCGTTGGTGGGTGGGTGGGTGGTGATGCGGTTTAAGTGAATCGAAGAAAACAGGTGGAAAAAATACGGTGAGGAAACAATTTCTGTTGTGCTCAACTTGTTGATGGCCGAGAGAAACATTTTGTCAGTGGCACACACACAAGTTTTATTTATTTTATACATTTCCCCCATTCCCCGCCCCGTACCTTATTTTCCCTTTTAATTAAAAAAGTTTCCGCCTTTTCCCTGCCCCGGACCTATTGTTGTGGCCAGAGTGCCCTTAGAGGAGCCCTAAGTTCTTTGAAGGGCTCAAAATCCCATGCGTACACAGTCGCAGGAAAGGAGCTTGGGATCCGGATCCCCAAGCCACACACCAAGCTTTTAATCACTTTTCATATGAGGAAATATTCCCATAGCGAAGCTATGGATATTTTATTAGACCGCGGACTTTTTGTATTAAATTATTTGAACTTCTTTTATGGCCATCAAATACTCGAAAATATTTTATAATATTTCAAAAAGCATTTTAAAAATATTTTGGTGAAATTTCATGATACTTTTGTAGCCTTGGGGAACATATCGTTATTGGGCTTTTCGATATCAATACACATATATAAATAATACATATTAAATAATTGTTGAAGCATAATTCCATTGATTTCCTGAATCGATATACGCCAGCATCCTTCTTTTATTCTGTTGATCAAGATTGTGTGAATTTAAATTAAATTTTAGCTTAAATGTAAGAAATTTGCAAGAAATTAAATAAAAAGTCGTCGTATAGGGGCACCCTAAAAAATGTTTTTCTCTTTGCTTAGGGCTAAGCTTTAGGTATTATGGATATTATCACAATCTGGCCACACTTAAGCGCGAAAGGAAAAGACGAAGCTTGCGATTCGCAACGAGACGTCAATTGAATTGTGAATTGTGCTAAACAAATCCAGAGATAAAAATATATAAGAGTGCAAGTACAATCAGGTAATCCGGGTAATAAGACTTTAGTGGACAAGGGTGGTACAACTCGATATATAATATATATCTCTGTGTGTAACTTTTCCAAGGAACACTCCACTTTATTAAGAAGTGCGTTCGGGTTGATGTATGTACATACATATGTACATTTGTGCATACTGTACATACATTTGCATACAAATATGTGTGTAAAACAGAGGCACTACTTGTACCGTACGTACATTTTAGAAGCTTCTTTGATATCGGGGGATTTCCCTATTGTATGTAGGAAGCATATATTTACGTACAGTTGTGTTTACTGAAATAGCAGTGCTTTCGTCCTGCACGTTTCAGATGGGGGAAATACTATCACCAGCACTACTTGGAAATCACGTTTTTTTCGGGGTATTCTTAGATTCTTACAGATTGATGATAATATACAAAAAAATTCTTTTCTTTTGCACTGCTATTTCGGTGAACACAGCTGTATTCCCGATCTCGTGGTATTTCCGACACCCGAGTTACTTTTTATAAACGAGAAAAGGGTCCGGGGACTCTGTTAATAATTCTCGGGCCAATTAATTGATTGTGAGAGTAAACAATAGAACGAAATACTGGATAGGATTTCCTAGCTTTTATCTGCTTTCGTTGCATTTTACAAACGAATCGCCAAGAAGAAGCAAAGATGAATGCAAAATGAAGTACACTAGCAGAAATTGATTTGTTAAGGAATATATATGGGAAATATTAAGACTCGAAATATTAGTATACAAATTTAATTACGTTTACATTTTGGCAAAAGTGTTAAATAGGTAGATGCATATACATATACATATACTTTTGTACATCAGTATATTTCGTTTTCATTGTTAGTTCTTAGAAGTTACAATAATAACCTCATTTTGGTTAGTTTAAATTTTAACATATGTAAATTTTAACTTTAAATAATTTATATATTTTATATATTTATTTTTATATTCTATTTTTATATTATATGATATATTCACTATATATTCATTCTGATTTATTTGTTTTTATTTATATTAAATTTAATATTTTTTTATTTATTCAAATACTTTACATTTCCTGCCTGTTGTAATATACTTCGATTGATTTTTAGCACTCATAAGCTTCAAAATATTTGATTATAGGTTGCCTTTTTTACAATATCTGTATTCAATCTTTCAGTGCACATATTTTATATTTTCAAAGAGGGGGAAATGCAATTTATTTGTAAATAGAGAATGACAATTTTTGCATTCTGAGCTTGAGGAACAAACATAATTAAAAAAAAAATCAGCATATTTTTTTATTAATGTGCCATTATATGTACATATACATTTGATTAGCAAACCCTTTAAATTAATTTTTATTTTATTATGTTTATTTATTTATTTCAATTAAGTCATCTTATAAAATAAGGGCTGCTTTTGGATAAGGTAGAGATTCTACCTTATGGCATATACTAGTCGTTTCTTTTAATTTTGTATTTTTACATTATTTACATATTTTTTACATTATGCACTGCACTCTTTAATAAATCGTCAATGCTTGTAACCAAATTTCAAAAATTAAAGTTAGCTACATGTTTGTGGTTCCCTAAAAATCAAACCACTAGCGAAATAGCAATAAAAGTTAAATGTTTGTAATATCAAAGGCATCATATATAAAATCCTTAACTTTAGCACTGATTTTTTATTTAATTCTTTGCTAAACAAGAGCTTAGTCCCTTTTGTTCTGCTAAAATTCCAACTGGGAGATGTGTTCTTATAGAAGAGGAGCAGCGGGGCCGCTGAGGGGGTGTGGTTACATAACAGCCATATATTGGAAAGCTTGTAAACTAATTGGGTTACACTTGAAGTTACACAACGATTATGACGTCTTGTGGGTCGGTAGGTCGGTGGGTCGATGGGTTTGTGGATCTGCCGTCCACAATAACGCCTCCGCAATCAACCCACTCACTCCCTTTCAGCACACATCACACACACGTGTGTGTGTGTGTCTGCATTTTGGGACTCAAATGAATTTCGATGACATCATCAAACAATTACACGAGTTTGCAATTAATTTGTCTCCACAATATGAGAAGGGCCCAAAGGCAAACTACTAGCCACAGGCTATACTACACTTAACCATCCGAGAACTAAGCTCGTTCTCAGCTTTTGCTGAGAAGGGAAAAGGGAAGGATTTGGACATGAGTGTTCGGAGGGGGTGGCTTTAACCTGAAATGCACTCGTTAAGTAAAAAACACGGAAGAAACTATTCGGGGTTTTACGCGACGTGCGTTGGTCTTTATTTGTGGAATGGTAAATTAGAACTACTACATGGAATCTTAAAGTTAGCTTGGGAGAGCGGATTGGAAGCTCTATGCACGAAAGTCCCGTGGAAGAGGGAGAGAGAGAGCGAGTGTACGGGATCACACTGCCTCCGGAAAATAAGCGCCCTTTGGCGTGAACATTCTCCCCCCCCTTGCGAGGATACGCAGCAAAAATACCAAAAGGCATTTGAGGCCCCCCTTGCGAGGATACGCAGCAGGAGTATTAGGAGGCCTTAGCTCGGGAAAGCGTTGGATA
>VNJU01006441.1:0-22505 GCA_008042675.1 Drosophila seguyi | reverse complement strand
TACGTCTTTACATTTTTATTCGCTGTTTGAGCTGCATTGAAATGTATTAACTAATTTAAAAATAAGCTAAAAACCGCACACGTGTTTTTAAAAGCGCTTGTAAGTAGATAGATCATAGGAACCCATGGAAAATTAATGTCAAACTGATGTCAACTGGATTTCAACGTCAAAGGCTTCACAAATTTTTCACCAGCAACGGAGATCTATCACAGCTTTTCCATCACCAAGCGCTTTTACCAGCAAATCGACAAGATGGACCGTTTTAATGGTAATATTGATAACTCCCTCACAAAGGAGGAACAAGAAAACGAGGCAAATGCCGCCATCGAGGCGGAGATGAGAGATGCCACAGAAGCTGCAAATCAGTTGGATGATGAAATGCAGAATACTGAGGGGGGCGATAATCCCCTCGTGCTAGTGGGCAAGCGTCCTGGCGAGCCCAATTCCACTGAGGACCAGCAGCCGCAAAAGAAACCAAAGCTGGAGGAAAACCAAACCCAGGACGTGGCTAGCGCCGCTCCTCCCGAGGAATCCAATAATAAGAAGAAGAAGCAGGTGTCATTCAAGACCCCGCCGGGAACTCCTAAGGCTAGCACTGCACCCGTCACCCCTTCGGGAAAACACCTAAATCAGAGCCCAGATCAAGGCAACTCTCCAGTAGGTCCGACTGTGGATAGCTTCTTCGCACGCGATACCAACTCGGATGATGACAGTGGCTCCGAAACCGAAACGGACATTGACGGGGAATTCGCGAAAATGTGCGCGAAGGAGGCAGAAGGCGCTATTGACGAAGATACCTCCTCAGAAGGTTCGCCTACTGACGAGAATCTATAGGTGTCCTAGGATCCCCATGATGATGAGATAATCTCTGAACCTATCGAGGGTTAAGCTTCAACAAGAAATTTTATTTACAAATATAATTAAACCACAACAACAATAAGACGTTGAATTATTATTTCTATCTTGTCGGAGTTCTATGGACTAGAGACAGAACGAGGAAAGAATCGATTCCTGTATCCTGCATCAATACTTCATGATAACTTAAGTGGGTGTAAATTTACAGCTTAAAATTATTAGCTATTTCTTTTTATTTATTTATTAAGAGACAGACATTCCACTGTTTAAAACCAAGATACCCCCTAACCAGTTCTGACTAATATTGACATTTATTGCTTTCGAAACGGCGTCGCCTGAGCCATTGGAATTTCTCTTGGGCTCTCATCCCACCTCTCCCAATGCGACTATTGGCCCCAAAATGCGCTGTTTGGCCTGAACTCTTGACTTGGCAACAACAGATGCGACGGCAAAAAACGAAAGAAACCAAAATGAAAATTAAAAAAAAACCCACCGACCGACCGGGCCAAGTGAAAGGGAAGCGACTGAAGGACATGTGTAAATGAATTGTCAGCGGATTGATCGGTCGATTGATTGATGTCAAAATGGGGTTAATCAAGCGTCAACACACTTTGCATGCTAATTATCCATCCATCCATATTGATAATCATAATAATAACGCGAGTAATCCGTGGCACACGTGTCCGGATTCAAATCCAGGCCCAGACCCAGACCCAGAAGCGGATACAGACCCTAAAGCAGACCATTAGGTAGCCGGAAAATAATAGATTTATTAAATATTGCCCAAGTCTGATGATATTATGCATAATCTGGACAAGTTCGTGCCACTTTAATGGTCTAAATAATATTGTTAGTGCCCTGAAGATGTTGTTGGTATTACAAATTAACAAAAATTAAATGTAATTTTGGCTGTTATTTTGTAAACATTTAACTTAAATATTAATATATAATATAACACATAATTTCCAAGGGTTTTTAAATATATTTAGTATTAGTTAAGAGTTTATTTTGTATTATTATTAGGTGTTTAATAAACTTTCCGTTGCCAGTCTTGAGAACAAGTAAGAATGTATTTATTATAGAGGAAACACCTTATTATCATTTTACTAAATTTAATTAAATCCTAAAAATTTTACAAATAAATAACTAAATCTCTCATAAATATATTTTTGTTAAATTTTCTCTGCAGCAATTAATTTGTGGGATATTAAGGCCAAAGGGGGGGCTATTAAAACATCAGATTTCAACATCCATTCAGTTTCGCATGGCGTGGCCCAATAGATGATGCCAATCAATGAATCGACACTGTTATGCCCCCCCCCCCCCCCCAAAAAAAAAAAAAACAAACAAACAGCTCCGAACACGCCCCGAACTTCCTTTAAAACTGACCACATCTCCCGCCCTCCACTCCCAGTCTCGGACCCTATAATCCCGTCCAGCTTGCCGCCGCTTCGGCTGCCGGCGACGACGACGCTTCAGGTTTTATGTATCAATTAGTAGTCCGACGACACTGGTCCCATCCGTCAACGGGCGAGCTTCGGCTGGAAGCTGGCGCAGCGAGGGCGGCTTGAAGACTTTGCTAATCCAAAACTTTGAGGTAGGTTATAGTGAGGAACACTCTCAGGGCCTGCAATTAGACATGGACTCTGTTTTGATCAAGAAATTTTATTTGTTATTAGAATAAAAATATAAATAATACATAATTAATACCTATATATATTTAAATATATATCATCTTGGAGGAATGATAGCATTAAATTAAAACAAAGTGACCATGTCTTAAGCTTTGGTAAAGGAATAATTAAAATCTTATCATGATATTATAAATTAATAATTGAATTTATAAATATAAGAGAACTATAAATTTAGTATAAATTCAGAATTAAATAAAAAGTTTTAGATTTGTAACGTAAGAAAAAAAATTTCAAATAAATAAATAAAATAAAATGGCAAAAATGGTTGATATTTTACTAATTTTGCCATGTTCGTCTGCATTTTATTTATTTAAAGATATTCTTTAACGTTACCATCTGTACAACAATTTTAAAAAATGTATTAAAATTTAAGTTTATTTAAAAGAAAGTAAGTTATTTTTTTTTTTTAAATTATTTTCCTTAACAATTTATAACTTATGGTTGATATTGGGCCATAACGTTAAACCTTAAGCCTCACAAAATGTACAAAATTTTTTTAATATTAGCTTTGGTTCAGGTAAGAACTAATTTTAATTTTAAAAAAAGTACTAAACTGGACACAAAAGTTGAGAAAAAAATCTATAATTAAATAAGAATTTAAATATTTATTTAGCTTTAAAACTTTAATAAGAAAAAATCAAAAAACTTGAACCCAATATCAGTAGGCTGTGGCAAAACTTTAAAACCCGGCCAAAAAATCAAATCGGTTTCCCTATCTTTAAGTTTTTTATTATTTATTTTTTCTTTGGCGTTTTCCTTTCAGTTTCATCTTACGCTTGTTTATCCCAGCATCTGTGTCTGTACACAGAGATATATCTCTGTATTTCCATCGGCTTTGCCAAATATTTCGATAGCTCCGCGTGTTTCTCTGCTGCAACTGCTGCGTATTTTTTTTGTTTATTTAATATTGATAGATATCTGAACAATATATGCATAGACAATACGTATGTAAATCGGGCCGCGATGGCCCACTAATGGGTGGCGATGTTTGTTAATGTGAATATATTCATTTTCACAGAGAACCGGCGGCGAAAAGGGGGGGAGAGAGCGCGAAATTAAATAATTAACTAGCCAGGCAATATGCATATCGAATTTAGTTAGTTATGCCAACACTGGCGACCAACTGCAGGGCTCATAAATAAATAATTATGTATCTCTGATGCTAATCCGCTCGCAGCGGAAATTTATGATACGAAAGAATCGAAGATTGGGCCTATATATGTATGTATATATATCGAATGTTGGGGTAGGGCGTGGACGTGGTGTTTCAAAACGACCCGGGAAATTTCGAAACTTTGAGGTAACATAGATGTAACTTAGATGAGGGCACCTAATAAATCTATTATGAAACTATATAGCTTAATAAATGTGAAATAATTAAGCTAATAATGCTCCTAATTAAATTTGTAGCTTAAAGTATATTATTTAGAAATTCTTAAGAGAATTTAAGTACTGTATAATGAGGTTATAGCTACTTTACGTAGTTATACCCGGAAGACGATCTAACCTATAATATTTTGTATACAATACTTTACATGGGGACCAACCAAGCCATCGAGCTTTCGGCGCACTAACCGGACAGACATTACAAACGGAGTCGTTATAATCAGATTTTATTATTTCTGTTCAATTTTTTCTTATAAAAATTATAAAAATCAATTAAAATAAAGCTATAATTAACTCATCTTACTTCTAGCTAGTTTTATACCAAAAATACCATTTATGCTGAATGTACGATATATTTTCTTAAAGAGTAGTTTCAATCGAAATTGTCTTGGAATTACTGTCAAACTGGTGAAGGGTTGCATTTAAACGTCAAAGGCTTCACAAATTTTCACCAGCACCGGAGATCTATCACAGCTTTTCTTTCATCAAGCGCTTGTACCAGCAAATCGACAAGATGGACGAATCAAATGGTAATATTAATAATGAATCGGTGTCTAAGGAGCAGCATGAGGCTAATACCGCCATCGAGGCAGAGGTGAGTGGTGCCAAAGAAGCTGCAACTCAGCCGGAAAATCAAAAAAAGAATTCTCAGGAGAACAATATTCCCCTCGTGCTAGTGTGCAAGCGTCCTGGCGAACCCAATCCCACTGAGATTGAACCGCCTCAAAAGAAACCAAAGCTGGAGGAGACCCAAACCCAGGACGTGGCTAACGCCGCTCCTCCCCAGGCGGAAGGCAATGCATCTAAGGAGCAGGAGCAAAAACAGGATATATTTAAAGCTCCCAAGACACCGCCAGGAACATCAAAGGCTAGCACTGCACTCGGCACTCCTCCGAGAAGTCAACTAAAAAACACACAAAATCCAATCTACACTCCAGGCAGACCCATTGGTGTATCCAGACTCATTAAAGACGATGAAATATTATCAGATGGCAGCTATACGAAAGGCGACGATATCGGAATTTCCGGGTCGGAAAGTGAGCCGGACTCTGACTGGGATATTGAAGAGGAGGAAATGGAAGAGGAGGAATCCGAAGAGGAGGAGTTCGAAGAGGACTTTAACGAGGATTTTGAGGAGGAGTCTGAGGAGAATGTAGAGAAGGAAGAGGAGAAGGAAGAGACGGAAGAGAAAGAAGAGGAGAAGAAAGGAGAGAATGCAGGGGAGAAGGAAGAGAAGGAAAAGGAGAAGAAAGGAGTGAATGCAGAGAAGGAAGAAAAGGAAAAGGAGATGGGAGAGAGTGCAGAGAAAAAGGAATTGAAGATGGAAGAAAAGGAACAGGAGAAGAAAGAAAAGAATGCAGAGAAGGAAGAGACGAACAAAGAGGAGAAGGAAATTGAGAAGGAAGGGGAGATTGGGCAGACTCCAGAGGAAACTGCAGAGGAGAATCCCAAGCAGTCTGAAGAGGTTGCCCAGGATCCCCGTGATGATGGAATAATCTCTGAACCTTTTGAGGGTTAAGCTTCAATAGCAACAAATATTATTAACAAATAAAAATAAACCACAGCAACAATAATACAATGCATTTCTATTTATATCTTCGGCTTATCCTTGGTGGCTGATTCTGTGGACTAGAGACACAAAGAAGAAGGAGTTTTTCTGACCTTGAGAGGTGTATATCTATATATTATATAATGTCTACTTCGGCCACAATTTTTATGTTTCCATTTGAAACTGGCGTTAAAATGACTTGACAGCTTTACGTGCTTTGCAGTTTGTATGCGAACGAAAAAAAGAGAGAGAGAGATAGAATCTGTTTCTCATTGAGTTCTCTTCGTCGGCTGCCACCAGCAGAGTGAGCGAGACAACTACACACACACAACTTTAAGTGAAAAGAAAGAAAGTGTGAAAGGAGAAGGAAAAGGAAGTGAAGTGCGGCATATTAGATTACGTCATGGAGCCAGCCCCGACATTTATTATTAACAGAATCAAATTATAAATTAATACGTAAACTACTTATACAAAAGCTCGGCATTTTTATTTGTTAGCTTTTTTAACTTGTTTAAAACGGTTTGGTTTTTAATGACTAAATTGCAAATTGCAAGGGTATACAAACTTTGGCATGACGAAGCTAGCTGACTTTCATATTTTGATGTCTGCTAATGTTATTTATTTTTCCTTAGAAAAGTTCATTTTTTTCACCCAATATTCTAATTAAAATAGGAATACAATGGATCAAATGAAACCGGTTTTATGGAACTCCTCAATAAAAAATAAAAGTGAAGAAATCGGCCATTAAATCATAATAAAAACGTTAGCACATTGTTTTATTTAATCAGTTAATAAGTGCCTAGGGGCCAGACCCTTTTCCGTTGTGGTTTCCCCTGTGGTTTCCCCTCGGATTCGATCGATTCGATTCAATTCCATTCAATTATTTGCATGTCCCACCTTTGTTGGCCACCTGTGCCTTTGTTGGCCAAGTTGTTAGCGATCGTCCGGCATTTGTGTATGCATTGGCATGAAATATTTGGCCCAAGATGGGTCAAGGTTTCCCCCAAAACACAGTCAGAGAGTGAGAGTGAGAGAGGAGGGGTAACCCCCGGAGCGCCATGGGAAAATGAGACGTCTTTCTGCGGAAAAGTAAACGAAATAGATGTCGCCTCTTTGGTTATACAATTCCCGCTGTTTTGTTGTGATCACTGATCACAGCAGCAGCGATTGATTTGTGTCGCTGAATAGAGTCATGTCTGGGAGATGAACAATATAGCGATGCGTGAAAGGTTAACCCCCTTCGTTCCGGTTAAATAGAGGCCTAAATATCCGGAATTTACATGATGTGTGTGTGTTTTTTTTATAAATGCTTATAAGTTATAACATTAATAATACAAATTTATGCCGTTTTACAAGACTTATTGCAGGCAATAGGCCAAGACATACGGTTATGCGAAATTTTTGAAACATCTACATTTGCATTTTTAATTTCCTCAACAGGTTTTAAGTTTTATGATATTTTAGGATTTTATTGAGTTGAGCTGCAGTTTGGGGAATACCAATGAAAATTAAACGAAGTTTAAAGTAAATTTCAGTTGTGATCGAGCTGAACAGAAAGTCGATCTGACAGCTAGGCTGCCAACTTGCTTCGATCTTTGATCCTCTGTAGTTGCCACCCGGAAAAAAAAAAAATCCTGACAACTCAATCTAGCCATAAGTTTGTTTAAAAAACAAAAAAATAAAATACAATATACCAAGTCAAGTCACTTCTAGGAAACCCCTTAATTAATATCTAATATTTTTCATTAATCTCCAGATATTACACAAGAATCCAAGCAGGCAGGTGGCATTTTCCATGCCGGAGGTGAGGCGACATGCTTATCACTGTTTAATGTTTAATTCATGGCCCAAACCAAAACCAAAACCAAAACCGAAACCTAAACCCAAACCGAAACCGGCAGAAAGACACACGCATGGCTAATGACAGATGTAATAATTTTCGGCAAATGCCGGCCAGATATTTAGCGAACACTTTGCGAAACGATATACATATTCAAAGCTAATAGCAGGAAATCCAAGACAGCAAGCCGCCAATCCACCAATCCGTCGATAACGAGCATTGCCTCGTTGCGCAATCCGTATTCCGGAGCCAAACCGGAGAACTCCATCGGCCATGTGACTGATGTCCCATGTCCGCGGCGGTTATGGGAGCAGGCGTATTAATTACATCCGCCCAAGGAAAATGACTCACGGGATTGGGAACCAGCAGGTTTACACTTGGAGAAATAATGCTCTTTCTTAATTTCTTATGTATTTATTTTGGGTTTTACTACTGCATTCTTGTATATATACTGTGTAGGAATTAATATAATTTTCTTGTATATTTTAAGAAGACTAATATAACTTTCTCTTATATATATTATTTAGAAATTGATGTTCCTAACCTGTATATTTGTTTTATAAATAATAATGTTAATTTAAAATAGATTTCATATAGTACAAAAAAATGAGTTGTACATTCTTCTACTATCTTCTTCTACTATACTTTTTATAATTTTCATGTATATATTCTTATGAAATTTAAATAGATTTCTTGTTCATATTTTTTATAAGTTAAAAATTCTTTCTTTGATAAATATTGTTATTTTATCTAGAACCTTTTTTTTTGTATGTAAATTTTAAAAAATTTAAGTAATTTTTTATATACATTTTTGGACTGGAATTTTCTTGTATTTATTTGTTTAGAAACTAATATAACGTTTTTTAACATAATTTTTTAGGATTTAATTTAACTTTCTTGTGAATATATTTATTTATAGAAATTTCAATTACTTTTTTTTTAAGAATCTAATCATTATAAAAATCATTTGTAAATTTTTTGGAATTAATATTGCTATTTTTTAGAAAATAATATAATTTCTTGTAATATTTTTAGAAATTTATATTTCTTTCTTTTACATATTTTTAGAAAATTGTATTACTATAAAAGTATATATATAGTTTTTCAGAAAAAATAACCTAAATAAGCATTTTTAGAATATTTTAAGTAATTATATACTTCCCTTGTAAATTATCAATAAACTTAGGTCACAGAGAATTTAATTAAAATATATGAACAATTTTAAAATGTTGGCTTTAAGCATAAGCCAAATAAACTAAGCAAAGCTAGAATTTCTCAGTGGAATTACCCGATATCACAGGGATTATCCTTTTCTTGGTAAAAAAAAATAATAAACTTTTAACAAATACAAAACCCTAAATAAATTGAGATAGTAATAGTTAACTATTAGTTAACTTCTTGTTCTAAAATAAAAATTAATACACATTTGTGTATAGTTTTTAGCTTTAACCATAAAAGTAAGCTTCTGAAAGTGCGAACTTGAATTGTAATTTATAAGAAAAACCCTTGGCTAGAGTTTAATTTCTTCGAATGTGTGCTTAGTTTTTAGTATTAATTAATAACTAACAACTATAAAAACTATAAAACTACACCATATTAACTGCTTAGTCCATATCATTAACCGGGAAATAGTTTAAAACTTTTAAATTCCCATAAAAATCATCAAGTTATAGCCTAACATTTGCTTTGGGTACAATTTCTGTTCCCAAAAAAGTAAAACCAACCATAAATTCCACGAAATATTCTCCTTTTTTGTGTTAATCACTCACTAAACTGTCATTAGCTGCCACTTAAGTTGCATGTATTTGGTAATACAACCGAAACAAGCGCGGCTCTTAGCTATCGTTTTTTCGTGGCCCTTTCTCAGTCATGTCCAATAAATTCGCGGCTATTTGTTTTTCTGCGTGTTGACGACGATAACTCAATAAGCCGCATCTGCATTTTCGGATTTTTCGAGCAAAATGCGAAGCAAAAGAAAAAAGACTTCCAAAAAGTTGCGCAGCTTCCAAAGAGCTAGGCAAAAGATGATGATGATGGAGTTGAAGCTGGAGACCGTGCTCTTTGGAAGATGCGCAGACTAGTTTCAAGCTGCTGCGGCTGCTGCTGCTGCTGTTGCTGCTGCGATGAGCCCTTTTTTTGGATATAAAACCAGCGATGGGGTCACTCGGTTCATCATTGAACGGTTGGACATCGAGGGCTCAAGCACGACCAACGTGAAGATGAATGTAAGGCGAAGTGACAAGGATTACTTGAAGGATAACCCAGGATATAAGATATCCATCAGTGATAATAGTTCCTCCTCTTACTTTTTTTTGTGTGACAAACTGTGAACTCTGATTAATTAAGGTGCAAATGTGTGATTTCCCAAAAATGAAAAGCGTATTTTTTTTATCTCGTTCTCGGTCAAGTTCTTTGGCGCCTTTATTGCGCTCGCCATCTGGGCGCTCTGTGGATTAACCCAAGCGGATATATCGCTCAAGCTGCGCCAGCAGCAGCAGCAGCAGCAGCAGTTCCAGGAGAGCAACTATGGCAACTCCGGGTACCAGATCTTCGAGGTGCACAACCACTTTGCGGGCAAGGGTCCGGCCTATTTGCCGCCCCACGAGCAGATCCAGCAGCAGCAGCAAGTCCAGCAAGTCCAGCAAGTGCAGCAGCAGGTTCAGGTTCAGGCCCAAAGTACAGCTTCATCTCTGGTCCATGGCCACGATGACAGCTTGGCTGTGTCCTTCCTAAACTTTGCTGATGCCCCTGCTCCGGCTACGTCTGCCTCTGCCTCTGCCTCTTCAGTGGCCGTGCCTTTCCCCTCCAACTACCAGCATGACTTCCAGCGCCAGGAGCCAGCTCCAGGTGCTCCATCTTCGATTCCTGCCCCCGCTGCCGTCTCATCCTCGGTGGCCTACAGTGGCCAGACCTACTTGCCGCCCACCGTGCAGACCCAGAGCCAAGTGATTCCCCAGCAGCAACAGCAATACCTGGCACCCACTGTCGGCCAGGAGGTTTCCCAGCCTGTTGCCAATTACCAGGCTCCGGATTACCTTCCTCCTACGGCCACGCCTATCAGTTACCAACAGCAGCCTCAGCAGCAGTCTCAGCAGCAGCCTCTGCAGCAGACACAACAGGCATTCCAGGGACCAACTTACCTGCCACCAGTGAGCAGCACGGCCAGCAGCAGCAGCAGCAGCAGCAGTGTGTCAGTCAGCAGCTCTGCTTCCGCCCAGGCTCAAGGCACAGTCGAGTACCAGGCTCCTGGCTATCTGCCACCTCAGCAACAGCAGGTGCAGCAGGAGCAGCAAGTGCAGCAGATCCAGCAAGTCCAGCAAGTACAGCAGGTCCAGCAAGTGCAGCAAGTCCATCAGCAGCAGCCACATCAGCAAATCGCCGTGCAGGAGCAGGCCCAGGCTCAGTACCAGGCTCCTGGCTATCTGCCGCCTGGCTATGACTACTCCAATCCCGATCAGCTGCCCTTGTCGCTTACCCAAGCCGTGGCCCCCCAGCAGAGTGTTGCCTCTGTGCAGAGCGTCGCCTCGGTGCAGGGTGTCTCTTCCGTGCAGGGTGTCTCTTCCGTGCAGAGCGTCTCCACCGTGCAACAGGCCACTGGCGAGTATCGTGCCCCTGGCTACCTGCCACCCGGCTACGATGAGCCACGTCCTCAGGTTCAGACTCAGATCCAGGCTCAGCCACAGATCCAGGCTCAGCCACAGATTCAGGCTCAGCCTCAGATCTCCTACCAGCAACAGCAGCAGCAGTTACAGCCACAACTCCAGGTGCAGCAGCAACACCAGCAGCAGCAGGTGACTGCCATTGCTCCCACTCAGGCTACCGTGAGTCATCCTGGTGCCTTGCCCGATGGCTATGACTTTATCAAGCCCGATAATGCCGAGGCGGCCATTGCCGAGCTGCACAGCCTTCAGACGCAGACGAAGCTGCTCAAGCAGCAGCAGGAGCAACAGTTGCTGCTACAACAGCAACAGCAGCAGCAGCAGCAGCAACATCAGCTTCATCAGCAACAACAGCAGCATCACCATCACCATCATCACCAGCAACAGCAACAGCAGCAACAGGTCCTTGTCCAATCCCAGTTGCAGGTGTCGCAGCAGCAGCAGGGCGCCGATATCGTCTATGGTCGCCCCAAGGCCCAGGCCCAGCCAGTGGCTCCTCAGCAGTTCACGGCTCCTGGTTACCTGCCTCCATCCACTGGCTCCCCAGCTCTGGCGCCTGTTTCCGTTTCCGCACCCGCACCCGCTCCAGTTTCCATTCCAGCTCCTGCTCCCTTGCCAGCTCCAGCTCCAGCTCCGGCTCCTGTTTCTGCTCCGGTTTCTGCACCTGTCTCCGTTTCCAACTCTTACCAGCATCAGCAGCAGCACCATCATCATCACCAGCAGCAGCAGCAGCAATATAGGGCTTCCGGCTATCTGCCACCAGCTCCTGCTCCTGCTCCCATTCACGTGGCAGCTCCTGCTCCCGCTCCCATCCATGTAGCAGCTCCTGCTCCTGCTCCCATCCACGTATCAGCTCCTGCCCCAGCACCTGTTCGCATTGCAGCTCCCATTCCCGCTCCCGCTCCCATTGCCCTGCCCGTTCCTGCCCCAACACAGGTGACTCACATCCATTCCCTGAGAAGCTACATGAACACCGTGCAGCCCTTCGCCCGCTACGCACAGCCAGTGAGTGTCCGCCAGCAGCAGCAGCAGCATCACCACGTTCATCACCAGGTGCAGCACCAGCATCAGCAGCACTATCAACAGCAGCAGCAGGTGATTGAGGTGGCGCCCATGTATCGTGAGCAGTCCAAGCGTCCCCGCTTCTATGCCCCTGCCTACGCGGGCAGCGCTGTGTCCCGCCAGCCACAGCAGCAGAAGCAGCACGTGCACCATCACTACCATCGCGTGGTGCAGAGCCAGAAGCTGCAGCCCATTCCCGTCTCCATTCCAGCGCCGGCGCCCACGCTGAGCTACAAGGCGCAGCAGTCGCTGCAGAAATTCATGCCCAAGGATGTGCAGGTGGCGGTGAATGTGGCCATGGCCGCCACTGCCCCGGTGGCAGCTCCTCCCTCGCTGCGTGGCAGCTCCCGCGTGCGAACCGTTCAGATTGTGAAGCCACATGCGACGCGCACCTTCAAGGTGCTGGAGACCCTCGACCAGGCCGGCGTCAAGACCATCAAGATTCTGGGCGCCAGCAATGAGCAGCCGCAGGGCCGCCATCATGTGGTCAAGGTGGTCACCCAGAATGCGCACAGCGGTGCCGAGAGTCATGTGCAAACGGTGAAGATCTTCGATGACCAGGCGCCGACTCTCCGGCTCCAGGCGCAGGCGCAGCCGCAGATCGGCGGAGCCTACCTGCCGCCGGCACGTCCCAGGACACGGATCGTGCGGCAGGCCAGCAAGCCGCTGCGCCTGTATCCGGTGGCCAGCCTGTGAGAGCTCGGAGATCTAATATAGAGTCTCGGAGATCGAGAGGGATCAGCACTGATTAGTTGTTAATTTCATTGTCGTTGTTTTTTTTTGTTAACAATTTTGTTTTCTGCCTCATTTCGCATGCATTCCAATCGCCGCAATCCACATCTGAGTCCGAGTCCGAATCCGAATCCGCATCCGAATCCGAATCCCAATCGAAATCAAATCATTTGCATGCAACAACCACTGACTGGCGACTCGAATTTCTTACCTAATAAATACCTATAATAAAATTACGTAAATATATGTAAATAATATCGTTTATTTTAATGAGGAGGAGACTGGGAACGAGCAGACCTTGAACCACTTGAAAGCGTTACGATTCTTGGCCAACATTTGGCCTGGATTCCCCTTGAGTCAGCTGGGCGAAGCATTATTCGATCTGTGAGAGATAGTACTTTGATTTCACACTGATGTATAATATATTACAAAATTGGCCCCGCGGCTTGTCAAAGCCAATTTAAAAGCCATTCGGAGCTACAATATTTACCCAAGAGTAGGCCATATATTTGTATTATAGCCGAAACCTGAATAGCTAATGACAATCGCGGCGATGTCTCTGCTCTGCGATTAGCCATCCCGGAGGCGTGTCTTCCCTCGGCTGCCACTCTCACTCTCGCGGTGACCTTCATCGGGGCTGCGATTGACCACCATTCAGACTTATTCAGACTCATTCAGACTCAGAGTCCAGCTTTGACAGATTTCTATTTGTGTTTTGCTTCCGCTCTAAGAAAACAGAGGTAAGACATGAGAAATCAGAAATAGGAAAGAGGCGAAGCTAGTGAAAGGTCAGACCGGATTTTGGGGCACTACACGGGGGGAAATTAGAGGTAAGAACACTAACATGAGTTTGTTTTTTATTTTCTTTTAAAAATATAATATAATTTCTTGGTTGAGCCCTAAGTAAAAAGGAAAGTAAGGGGATCTTCTCTTACTTATTCGCCACAGAGGTGAGTGTAATAAAAATTTAATTACTATAAAATAATAGTAATAATAATAATAATAATAATAATAATATTAATAAAAATAATAATGATAATATATTCATAAAACTCTTTTGATAATAACAAAGAAGGAAAAAGAATAATTTTAGGAAGCTGAAATGCATATACCCTTTTATTTTGCAATTGGAAATGTACTAAGAATAAACAGCATTAATTTCAATTTTTAAATTTTATAAGGTTAATAAATCTGCATATATGAGTTAAAGAATTTTATTTTATATAAAAACTTCATAAAATAAAATTTATTTGATACCCAAATTTAATTATATATAAAATAATAATAATAAATATCAAAGAACTTTATAAAATAAAATTCTTGTCAATTTTTGACAATTTGGATGATGTAACCGCTTGTGAGAATTTTGAACATTTTAATAAAATTACAAAAAAGAAATGCCACCAAAATTCTTAATTCATTTTGTTCTTATTTAAATAGGCTTTTAATGGCGAAACGGAATACAATATGACTTAAATATTTTAGGCATTTTATTGCCTCAAAATTACTATATAACACAGGCTGTCAACATTTCAGAACCATTAACCGAAAGATATTTTTCAAAGGTTTTCAATGCACTGAACTCGGATCGAAAAAATGTCCTTTACGTCAGGTTTCGAAGGTACATATTTTATTATAACTTAGAAGTAAAAATTCGTTTTTTTTGGGTATATTTAAAATGATGTAATATTAATAAAAAGTTTTACCTGGACATTGGAAACCATCGGAAAAGTATATTCCAGTTCTTGTTTTTTTTTCTTAAAATTTTTGTCGGCTTGTTTAAAATACGTATTCTTTAAATTAATAATTATGATTCATTTCATGATCTTTTTTGATCAGATGAAAGTGGTTAAGGTTAAGTTAAAACAAGGTAAAACATGTTCTCTCGCTAGAGAGCAAACCTGCTAAATTTCCACTCAATGATCTTGTTTTACTCACATTTTAGACAGATCATTTTATTTCTATTATATCCCTTTATTCAAATACATTTCTATACTCTAGATTTTTACTTGAATAAATCTATAAATTCATATTTTTTTGCAAGCTCCTATATTCTTAATTTTAATAGACCTTTTGTTGTATTTTCTTTTACTTAAACTTTATTAAAAAAATATACCTTGACTGTATAAATTGTTAAATATATATATACAAAACAAAAAAAAATTACTAAACTACTAGACCCACTTGTAACCCTCGGTTAAAGCCCCTCGCAGTGCCACAGCATTTCTTCAAGTGTACTCCCTGTGAGTGCATTCACGCCAACTTCGTCGCCCATTGATGAATATCCACTGTTTGGACACCGCTCGATGACATAATTCCCCATTGAATGCAGTGCCCAGACCCACTCTAATTTTATTGAACCTTCCAATCCGAGACAAAGGTCGAGCTGGGGATTGGGAAAGTATTAAGATATGCGAATGCCCCCGCCTAACGCTCAATGAACTGCAGCCAGATGCCGCCCTTGTGGACGCCCACGAAGATGTGCGGATCCAGCTCGATGCCCGGCCGGGTGCGCGGGCTGACCAGCACGTGGAAGCGCTGCACAATGGCCGCCAGGGCGGCCTTGGCCAGGGCCAGGCCCAGACGCATGCCGACGCACTGCCTCGGCCCGTTGCCGAAGCCAAAGAACACGCCCTGCTGCTTGTAGCTCTTCAAGCCGCCGTCGAGGAAGCGTTCCGGCCGGAACACCTCCGGCTCCGGATAGTAGTCCGGATCGTGGTGCAGAGCGTACACGGGAATCATTAGCTTGTCGCCGGGACGCACCTTCAGGGGCTCGTCATGATGCCGGCCCCGCAGCTCGTACTCCCGGGTGCAGGTCTTCGAGGCCCAGCCGGCGGCGGGATAGATGCGCATGCTTTCTGTAGGGATAGGCATTAGCTTGGAGCTCTCTCTCTCACTCTCTGGTTTCAGCTCACCATCAAAGCAGGCACTCAGGTAGGGCAGATCGATGAGCGAGTCCAGATCGGGCAGCTGTGAGCCGGCACCCGCCTGCTGCAGTTCCTCGAACAGTCTCTGCTGGCACTCCGGATAGCGACCCAACTGGAAAAGATTAGAGTTAGAATCTTGAAAGGGAGCATCATCAAGGCTTCTCACCAGCAGCAGACAGTGAGCTATGCTGTTGGAGGTGGTATCCAGACCGTCAAACATAAAGGTCATGGCGTGGGAGGCCATGTCCTCCTCGCTCAACCTATGCTCCCGCTGCATTTCCAGCAGGTGATTGATAAAGTCATTCCGCTCCTGCCGCTGGGCACGGCGCAGGCGCAAAGCCTTGCTGATCATGTCCCCGAAGAAGCGATCGAAGGAGTGCGGAAAGACCTTGGGACGCAGGCGACGCGGCAGATTGGGAAACAAACCGCAGACGGCGCCGGCAATGGCCAGGCCACGGTTTTCAGCGGACATTTCCTGATTGTGCCGCATCACCGGCAACGGACTGTCGGTGAAGGTGCGAGCCTGAATGCCCAAAACGCAGTCGAACAGGGATTCACCCGTAAAGCGCAGACCAAGCTATAAACAGTGAGAGAATATGGAGGATATCAGTTTCAACCAGTTCCTTCCCTACCTGGCATACTCACATCAACTGCATCCACATCCTGACCGTCGGGTGCCTGCCGCAGGATAAAGTCACACAGATCCCGGCAGACGCGCTGCATGATGGTGTGCGTGGTCCGAATGCGTCCATTGGTCAGCAGCGTGGAGAAGATGGCCCGCTGGCGACGCCACTCGTCGCCCTCGAGCACAAAGGGATTGAGTGCAATCAGACGATCCTTGGAGGTGTCCACCATCTGGGCAGCATCGTTGTCCTCAAAGTGACGGAAGGCACTCACAAAGATCTCGTAGATGAGACGCGGCTCCAAGACGAGTAGCTTGGGGGACCTCAGCAGATAGCAACCCAGGTAGCTCTCCTTGTCACGGTATTGCCTGGAATTGAGAGGGGATTGGGTGGGGATTGGGTAGGGTTTGGGGTATGGTTTTAGTTCTGGTTATGGTTTTGCTTCTGCTCCTGCTTCTGCTTTTGGTTTCTTACATGTAAAGATCCCTCATGTCCATGGTAAAGTGCTGGCGTGGCCAAATGATATTGGGAAAGGAGCCCAGAAGCGGCAGCACACGCGGCTCCAGCACACCCCGCCGACGCCAGTGGCCAAAGGTGGACACCAGGAAGGCGTACAGCAGGCCCAGCAACATAGCGAAACCCAGTAGCAGTGATCCAAACATGACGACGCTGCGAGTGGCACTAAGGTGGAAAAGCTAAGCTAATGGAGAAGCTGAGATCTCGGGGAACTGAGGCTTCAGGGAACTGAGATCTCAGGGAACTGAGGAACTTAGAAATCGAGGCACTAAAGCACTGAAGCTTCACAGCTCCTAAGCATCCACGGGGAGGCAAGAGAGTTAGATTATCACTGGCTAGCATGTCTCCCCATCTCGGGATTGCGTGTGTCGTGTCTCTGGAATAATGGGGTCCCATTATCGAATCAACTGCCGACTTGCCCTTATATCAGCACAAGCGGCGAGCTCTGACGACTGGGTTTCAACTAGGGGATACCAAGCAATGGAAAATCCAAGCGGAAAACATTGTTTTATTTTGCAACCACTGGAAAACTAAAGCTGAAGACATTTTCCCTGCTACTTTACTAGATGAAAGAATATAAAAGAAGTTTTGAAATCAGATGGAAATCTGCCTGAAGATATGCAGTGAGGTCTTGAAGATTTATCTCAAGGTGCACCTTATCATACTTCATTTCTGACTAAAGTCAACCTTAGGTGTTTCCTAATTCATAGAAATAATAAATTAAATAATAAACCTTGAGAATGGCTTAAAGATCTACTAGAAATCTACCCAAAGGTAGAGTAAGATCTTGAAAGTTCATTCCCAATGGGTCTTAAAAGGTGCTTTATAAAATCAGCTTCTCCTAGTTTTTGAGTCCCTAAACTTGGCTCTTCAAAGTGAGAGTTCTGTCAATATTATAAGCAAGTCTTCAAATCGAAATCTGATTAAACGTATAAAGTGAAGTCTTAAAGGTTTGTTCCCAATGGGTTATCTTAAGGTGCTCCATATCAAAGTTGATTCTTGATTAAAGTCAGCTTTAGGTGTTTATATTATTCCTAAATCTTAGAGCCATACAATTGGCTCTTTAAAAAGCAGACTAATAATAAATAAAATAATAATAGATACAGGCCTTCAAGTTTATTTTCAAAACCAACCGGATATCAGCTTAAAGGTATGTAGTAAGGTCTTGAAGGTCCATTGTCCAATGGGTTCTCGAAAGCTATTCTAAATCATTCATAATTTCTGACTAAAGTCAGCCCTACGTAGGGTCTGTTTTTCTTAGTTCTTATCACCATAAACTTGCCTCCTTAAAGACATCACTGCCGCCAGGTAATATTCCATGACTCGCTCGGAAGACAATGCCAAAGAAGTCACAAACAACTTGGCATTGTCACTTTCTAATTACGGACTGAACAGCCACCCCAATCGGGGTTTCGGCAAATAGTTCGTATTATTCGTATTATTTTTGGCCCCGATGTAAACAAACTGGGATGCTAAGCTCCTACGCGTGTGCCGTGCAAACAGCGAGCGGGGAGAACAATGCCGGAGATTGGAGCCCAGACAGACGGCGGATCAGGGTGCTGTTTGTCCGGGCCAAACATCGGTGATCTTCGAGGGGATGGATGCTGGCTGTGCGGATATCGGATGGATATATAAGCCATGCGGAGATTCTGGAAAGTATCACAGCTTCGTAAGCTCCACTTCAAGATGCGATTCTTCTACCTGCTACTCCTGGCCTGCCTGGTGGCTCTGCCCAACAGTGTTGTGCCCACGGGGACATCGTCGGATCCCACATCGTCCTCGACTACCTCGACTTCCTCGTCGGATCCCACGTCGTCCACGTCCACCTCTTCCACCTCGCCCAGCTCCTCCACGACCTCTTCGACCTCACCCAGCTCTTCCTCGACTTCGTCGACCTCGCCCACCTCCAGCACTAGCTCCACATCTCCCTCCACCTCTTCGAGCTCAACGCCCAGCTCGTCCTCCACATCGTCCACTTCCCCCACCGCCAGTTCTTCCACGACGGCCACTACCGAAGCACCCGCCACCAGCACGGCCACCACAGCGCCGTCTTCGTCCTCCTCCTCGTCCTCGTCCTCGTCCAACAAGAGGACCAAGCGGGCCGAGAGGCGGCGCGAGAGAAGGAGGCGTGAGCGCAGGATGGAGCGCAGGATCAGGAACAGGGAGAGAAGGAACAGGAGCAGCAGGCGCAACCGTCGCAGCGGTTGAGGATCAGGCCTTAAGGATTCCAAGCAAACCCACCGAAATCATGATAACTTTTATTTTTTTTTCTTAAAATAAATTCAGCAAATAAGCAAGTGAAGGTGGATTTCTCAAGGGGATTCTCGTTAAGGATATTTTTGTATTCTTAACTTCGGAAAATATCAAGGGAACATAGTATTAAGGTGTTAGGGTATCAAGGTTTTATTGTGTTAACGCATTTTGAGCTTCCAAAGACTTTAAACGTCTTTAAAAATAAGCCTCGACTCTGGACTGTGGGAGGACTTCTAGATTTATAATTATGTAATAATTAATTTTTCAATTGTTTAATTAGTAAAGGAATATAGCATATGTTCCCGAACCTATTCCGCTTTTAATCTAAGTATTACAATTTAAGTCGAAAGAAGTTTGCAACGCAGTCAAAGTTGCCTTTCCAGCCCTCTTAAGGATTCTTGATCGGCAACAGCCTTGTCACGTCCCTGCTCTCCCCATTGCAGCCATTATTTAAGCTGAAAGTACGATATGATGATATATTCTAGTCAAAAGCCTGGCACATAGCCACCCCTATCTCCACGAACAAGGGGTACTTGAGTAAATTGCGAGATTGGAGACATGACTCGGTCAGAGGTCAAGAGATCGGTTGGTGACAGCCCCGCCCGCTCACCTGGCAGCCCTGAGCTGAAAGCCAGCAGACAGACAATGGAACACTTAATTCAACAAAAGGTGCCGTGCACACCGAACTGCGCTATTTGGCCACAAATATTTGTTTGCCCGCGCTGCTTCTTGGAGCCTTGACGGTGGCCGGAGATGACTCCCCGGCATCGGGCATTGCACCGCTCATAATTTTTAAGCTCATATCTAAAAGGCACCTGCAATACTTAATCCTTTCCGTGGCTAATTTGGTGTGCTTTAAACTAAACCGGACGGATCTCAGTGGGTTGCCTCTCCAAGCCCCTCCAGCGACCCGATCGATCAACCGAAAAGCGCGTCCACATCGAGGGATTTGTGCAGTAGTCGTCGTCAGCTCCATAAATCATCGGTGGGTTGTACAACGATTGATTGATGATTTCCCTAAGCGGCTCGGTTACATGGAAAAGTATGTATTTATTTAGTCAAAGCTAAGACCCATTTGGAAATCTAAAAATAGGTAATGTACGCGAAATACTGCATAATGTGTCCAACGAGAGCATGCAACTAAAACGATACACCTTCGGCTACATTTTCTGCAAGTGTAGAAATGGCACCCAGTGGCATTCAGATTGTGGAGGGAAACTAAAAATAATAATTCATTGTATTATTGTTGTTGTGGTTTGATTTAATTAATGAATAATTGTTGCTGTTGAAGCTTAATCCTCGAAAGTTTCACAGATCATTCCATCATCACGGGGTCCTAGGCACTCTCTTCGTTTACTTAGGGTTCTCCTCTGCAACAGAACCCTCTGAAGAGGTCTCCCCGTCAATAGCGCCTTCTGCCTCCTTCGCGCAGATTTTCGCAAATTCCTCGTCGGTGTCCGATCCAGTTTCAGAGTCATTGGCATCATCGGAGTTGGTTTCGCCTGCAAAGAAGCTATCCACAGTCGGACCGACTGGAGAGTTGCCCTGATCTGGGCTCAGATATATGTTTTTTCGCGAAGGGGTGACGGGTGGAGTGCTAGCCTTTAGACTTCCCGGCGGAGTTTTGAATGACACCAGCTTCTTGGGTTTGGCTTTACTCCAGCTTTGGTTTCTTTTGCGGCTGCTGGTCCTCAGTGGAATTGAGCTCGCCAGGACGCTTGTTCATCAGCACGAGGGGATTATCGCCCCCCTCAGTATTCTGCATTTCATCATCCAACTGATTTGCAGCTTCTGTGGCATCTCTCATCTCCGCCTCGATGGCGGCATTTGCCTCGTTTTCTTGTTCCTCCTTTGTGAGCGAGTTATCATTAACATTACCATAAGAACGGTCCATCTTGTCGATTTTCTGGTTGAAACGCTTGGTAAACGAAAAGCTGTGATAGATCTCGGGTGCTGGTGAAAAGTTTGTAAAGCCTTTCACATTAAAATCCAGTTGACATCAGTTTGACATTCATTTTCCATGAGCTCCTTTGATCTATCTATTTCAAGTGCTTTTGAAAACAGAACAGCACGCCGGAGTTGGTGTTTTTTGCAGTTTTCTATTTAATCATCAATTATTTTTGGTCAAATGAAACGAGGATCCAAAATACTTTATTTACTTATCATACGTTTTATCTTCTATATTTTTTACGCATTCAAAGATTGTTTCTTGGGCAACTATATGTATATAATTTCGAAATCGAAATTTATGGACTTAATCACTAATCAGAGTTTCGAACCCCGGTAAGTATTTGGTCTTGAAGGAAGCAAAGACTCTAACCACATTTAGTTCACTTTTTTTTAGATCTCATATGCCGAAAATTTGTCGTCTATTTAAATTAGAATTTAAGTGTGGCGGCTAAATTAATCTATTTTTTCTTTCTAATTACAATTCTGGTTTTTAGCAAATAAATATGCTCTCCTGAGTTAATAATGTGATTGGGCGTAATTTAGTCGGAATTTTAGTCAGAATATTGCAACGCAGTGAAGGAAACATTTCTTAACCTATTAAAAGTATATATTTTTGATCAGAATCAACAGCAGAGTTGATCTGATCATGTCCGTTCGTTTCTACTCAAAACTAGACCCTCTGAATGAAGCTTTCCAAATTGTTTTTTGAGTAAACAAAAATATAACTTAGCTAGTTTTCCACATATTTTCATATATTTTAAGAAATTACCGATTAATATTAATTAATATTAATTATATTTTAATTTCATACAAATCGTATGATTATAGCATATCCTAACTGTTATAAAAACAATAGTTAAATGGTAAAAAAAAAAAAACGCAAAACTGTTAACCTGTAAATATAGTATGATAGGAAAACTTTATGTAAATAATAATATAATTCCTGCTAGGCTTTCCTTTCATTTCTTGTAATTGGAGTAATTCATAATGATCAAATTTAAGGTCCAAGACAATGCCAGTGACACATCGTTGTCCATATATTTATTGCCCCATTCATAACAAAAGGTGCTAAGACAAAAAGCAACACGAAATTGGTTGTATGTCTACGTCTTTACATTTTTATTCGCTGTTTGAGCTGCATTGAAATGTATTAACTAATTTAAAAATAAGCTAAAAACCGCACACGTGTTTTTAAAAGCGCTTGTAAGTAGATAGATCATAGGAACCCATGGAAAATTAATGTCAAACTGATGTCAACTGGATTTCAACGTCAAAGGCTTCACAAATTTTTCACCAGCAACGGAGATCTCTCACAGCTTTTCCATCACCAAGCGCTTTTACCAGCAAATCGACAAGATGGACCGTTTTAATGGTAATATTGATAACTCCCTCACAAAGGAGGAACAAGAAAACGAGGCAAATGCCGCCATCGAGGCGGAGATGAGAGATGCCACAGAAG
>VNJU01006440.1:0-17217 GCA_008042675.1 Drosophila seguyi | reverse complement strand
ACCATTTGGTATTATTTTAGAATTTCGGTTTTAATTTGATCAAAATCGGACAACTATATCATATAGCTGCTATTGGACCGATCGGAAAATTTTGAGAAAAAAATCTAACTAAGCCAATTTTCCATATATTTTCATAAAATTTGAGACATGGCCATTTTGTATTATTCCAGAATTTCGGTTTTAATTTTATCAAAATCGGACCACTATATCATATAGCTGCTATTGGACCGATCGGAAAATTTTGAGAAAAAAATCTAACTAAGCCAATTTTCCATATATTTTCATAAAATTTGAGACATGGCCATTTTGTATTATTCCAGAATTTCGATATTAATTTTATCAAAATCGGACCACTATATCATATAGCTACGATAGGAATATATATATATCTGTTTGGCCTTGTTGCTTGCAACATTTTTCGCCAGCAACATTCTGCATTGGCAACATTTATTTAATGACAGTACCCGAGAAAGCGAAAAAGTCAGAACACTTTTCTTCTTCTTCTTCTAATTACTGCAAGGGTATTTAAACTTCGGCACGCCGAAGTTAGCTTCCTTTCTTGTTTTATACATATTTCGATAAGTATTTGCAGAAAAAAATCCCTTCCTTTCTGAACTTAAATTTATTATAAAAATCTGTAAAATTTGTTCCCAGAATTCTATCTTACTGTTCTTCTCCAGAAAACAAAAAAACCTTCTGGTTCCTCTGGATTTTTAGGACTACCCCCAGGGAACAAAGTGTCGATTGTGAGGCGACAAAAGCGATAACTCTGAGCGCGCCCATAAACTGCACTTCCTTCTGCTCAGTTTATTTATTTTTTATTATTTAATTTTTGCTTCACCTTTTTTATTTTATTTTTTTTTTTTTAAGCCCGAGTGTAGGTGGTACTCAGCATCTGAGCCTGAGCCTGAGCCTGGGTTATTGGTGATTTGGCCACCAGTTTTGCCTGGTTGCGGCGGGGCACTTAAAGATTTCTTTTATTTTCGATTTTTCCTCGCTTTTCTGGTGTGTAGGTGCCACTTAATGGCTGCCATAAGCCCACTCCTCGCCTTCGTGTCTTGCCGGTTGTCGTACATGCAATTTCAGTTGTTGCTGTTATTGTCGCAAAAGCGGCTGTTGTTGCTGTTGCCGCGGGTTATGGCCGGGCTTACGGCTGCAGGATAATGAACATTCATGTTAAACACGTTAAGCGACCGAACGTGGGTGTTGTTTTTTTCGTGTCTTTTTTTCAAGTCTTTTTTTTTTATTTTCTATATATTTTTTTTTGCAATTCCCTCGACCCTACTTTGTTGCCATTTAGCGTGCTTCTTGGCAATTTCTTGCATGCATCTGCAATTAGACCTGGCTTTAAATGTGTATCTTCAATTAGACTTGGTTTTAAGTATTAATCTTGACTCTTTTTCGAGTCGTATTTTCTGAGATTTGGGTAGTATATTAATTAAATATCTTTCTTAATTGTATTTTCCTTTAAATTTATTTACATTTAGAGAGCTTATCGATAACCAAGTGCCAATTTTTCCTATTCATATTTATATAATAAATATAATGATATATATTATTTATATTTATATAATAAATATAAAATTAAATATGAATAAAATTATCAATTTATTAATAGTAAAAATTTTCCAATTTACAAAACAAAACTATTGATATTTATATTTCGATTTTTTCGATATATACCACATGTTCCACTCCCTATACATAAATCAATATCGACATATCCTGCTGGGATTTCGACAGCCAGTTGGACCTCTGCCCGGCTCATTAGCCACATCTTTCGTGCAGACATGGGAAACCATCCCACATTGCACACGTTTATCGCCCCAAGTAATTACATTTTGGCAGGGCCAAGCCCCGAAAAAAAAACAAAAAAAAACCGAAAATAAAACCAAAAACAAAACCCAAATTCAAAAGACAAAAAGTGCATTGAACCGACTCGCAATTGTCGCTGAGTCTGAGTCTGAGTCTGGGTCTGACTCTGCGTTTGGGCACCGAAACTCACCCACAAAAAATCGATTATCAGCGCAAAGAGCGGAGAGCCGCAATTAGTGTTGGCCAGAGGGAATCGATATACAAGCAGATCGTGGTCGCGACTGACCGCAGATCGCTGATGTTTGGGTCGATTTTGCGGTTGGGCTCGGCTTACTCGAGGTGTTAAGTTAACATAACTTAAAAGCAGGGGAAAAAATTACGATGAATAATAGGCGTTTAAGTCTAAAGATAAAAAATCTAAAACTATTGAAAATATCAAGAAAAAATTGTAAAATGGGGATTATATATAAGTTAATATTCTAAAGAACTGATAGACAGCTTGTAGTAATTTTTTATGTGTACTTAAATTATTATTTATCATGTGTTTTGTATTTATTTTTCAGTATTCTAGTGGGAGCTCCCCTTGATCAAAATCGACAGCCCAACACCTCACACTCTGGCGCTCTGTGGCGGTGTCCGATAACCTCAGGTTTCGATGACTGTGAACAGGTGATCACCGATGGAAGACGCTGTAAGTGCCATTGCCATGTTATCGCGAAATATCAAATAAGTTAAGATAAATCTATGCGAATATATGATATATAAAAGAAGGCATTAAGTGACTAGGTTCTCAAAAAAAAGTTTAACCTAATCTCCCCAAAGAGCTTTTGGTATTTGTGTACCCCCTTTTCTTCCAATTCCAAGCCTGTGTCCCCCAACATCTAGTCATTGGTGAAGGTTGATAGTTATAGTTATATACTCCTAGTATTATTCCTTAGTTTTATAGACCTGATTTGGTAATATCCTCATACCTCTGATACCCGAAACCCAGCTCCCAAGTGACTAACCAGAGCGCCAGGAAGATAAAGCCTACTTATGCAGATCTTGATTTAGTCCTTGAGTTGTACATAAAAACGATTGCCAACAAAATTATAATTTGTACAAAGATCCTGTGACTAAATATACATATATCTAACATTTTAAAACTACTTTCTTAGCTGTAAGTGTGGCGTGAATGCTGCTATCGATATTTTAAGCGATTAAATCGATTACACAAAAATTTTATAAATTGGATGTGCGCGAAAAATTCAAAATTCCAATTGGTCTTTCGAAAAAGTATCAAAACATAATCGATGCGACAAATACCGATTGATCATTCCGTCGTTTATATCGATTATTTATCGATAAGCACACTATATAGTTATATATTCTCATATTATATCCCATAGTATTGTATAGAAACCCAACAGCATATATTATAATTAATTTTAATTATTTTGATCTTTCTTTCTCTTCTTTTTTTTCTTTCTTATGTTTTTGTTTTTTGTTCTCTTCCCCCTATTTCAATTAATCGAAATTCGCATATCTGGGAAATATATATAATTTGTTTCGCTACCGAAATCGAAACTGAAACCTAACCCCAACCAACACAAAAAAAAAAAAATATGCAAAAAAAAAAACTGATCAAAAATCCTTTCTCGATATTTACCATTCGAAATCGATATATCGAACGAACTTAGCACCGAGCGGAGTATATGAGACTAATAAGAGTAAGTGGTTTTGGGTGCTTTAATTGTTGTCTTGCCCACGGCATCCCACTGACTAAAATCTACCGATCGACTCATCGCAACCGCCTAACACCCATTCAGTATTCGATCTATACTATACATATTTATACTATTTATAACCAGTATCCATACCTTTGGGTTTGCGCTTTTGATTCGTTCACTTTCGGTTTGATTTCTCGTTCAATTAATACCCGGCATTAATCATTGTTAATTTTTTCCCGATTCAGTGCACAAAAGAACACATCTCTCCAAAAACAAAACTCAAATCGAATTGCTTATAACAAATATATTGTATATATACCACATATATATATATTTTGCAAAAACCAAATCTTATTATATCTGCGATCACCGAATGTACAGTCATGCACGAATGCCTAAGGCTGCCATCTTGCTTACTTCGTTTCACTCTCTACTTTAACGTTTTTTACCTCTTTGTTAGTATTATTTTTATTACTTTTATTATTACTTTTACCTAACCGCCACGCATGCGCGCACTAATTGCAAACTGTAATTATAATTTTAAGCATCAATTTATTCATTTGAATGTTGTAAATACTTACTGTCACTTACATATGCAAATATATTTAAATAAAAGCGATATACGTATTTGAAGATTTCTTAGTTCTATAATAAATTTTATATATATATTTCATAATTATCTGATATTTTATATCAGAAATCTCACAAAATTGATGTCTACAGTGGCAAATTCTCAGGCCCTTAAAACTGATAACTAGAATTCCATTCACAATTATCATTTTGATTTCGATAAGTGTTAAGTAAACACAATCGATAATATTATTTGGTAAGAGGTAATTCAAAGAGTTTACGATTTTTATTACAGAACAATCGTTCTCCACTGTTCCCTGATTCCCCCATTCACTTCAATTGCTCCCCAAGGGCTTAACTATATAGTGTTATATGACATTTATATAGTATATCGACGTCACATGTTAACCATTTCCTTTAGCATGCTCGGTCGTATTCCTGGAATTTCGCAAAACCATTCGTTAAATCCCATAACACCCCTAAAACGGGGCTTTACATTTTCGGCGGCTCCAATTGGCGACTCATTTAGCGCTAATTATATAGCAGCTGCTGGCCCCACATTTTATACCCTGTAGGAGAGGGTATAATCAGTTTTAGGAACTCGAAAGATTTTTAAGAGTTATTCCATTAATAAAATATTTTTTATAGATAATATCCAAGGCTTAATTTAATTTCTTCATAATTTTCTTCAACCTGTTCCAAGATAATTATATAAAATTTCCTGAATTGGTAAAGTTTTTGTAGAGTTTTACTTGACATATGACCTTTTTAAAGAATTTAAGTTCTTAAGTAATAATGCACATTTTCAAGGGTATAGTTGCAGTCGGCTTGCCTTTAATTTTCTCGCTTGTATGTAAATTCGAGTTTGCCCCCCGATTTTTTTGTTTTTTTGCATGCAACTGGGTCGCCTTTGCATTTCTTCTGACCGGGTTTCTTCAGCTGCTGCTTCTTCTGACTCCAAGTCTTCCAATTCTTCGGTTTTTTAATTTTGTATTTCTTTTTTTTTTTGTTGGCAATCAGAGCGTGGCAGCCTGAAGAACAAGAAGTTGAAGACACGAGGGGCGGTCTAAGCTGAAAACTTTGCCAACGGCGCCGCCCCAGAACGTGACAAATTTCTCAAAACTTAAAAATAACTGAAAGAAAATTAGAGCATAGAAAAGAAAATCAAATATTATATTATAAAATATATTATAATATAATATACTGCTCTTAACAAATATTTTAGCTAGAAAACTATTACGAGTATAGTTTAAATTCACCAAAATCTTGACCGATATTGGCTTGACTTCGCTCAGCGTACGAACGAAAGGCAAAATAAATGTTGGCAGAGGCATAAAAATAACGGCAAACTGTAAAAAATGCAGGGCATATGCGAATTCTTGGGTGCAAATAGCTCGCAAGTCGTCTTTTTCGTTCTTTGCGGCAAAAAGCAGGGCAAAAGCAAAAAGAAAAAAGAAAGGGAAAGAGTGAAAGGGTGAAAGGGGGGGTTTGTTCGCATTGCTGTACATTAGCCATCACCCTCTTTTCACATCATTCCCACCTTCAGAACGAAGAATTCTTCTGTCTTTTTCGATTTGTTTTTCTTTTCTTTTCCTGCCTGCCCATTTAGTCAATGTCAAAAATGCGTGAAAAGAGGGAAAAACTGCATATGGTGGAAAACAGTGATTTTTTTCGAGGGGGTGAGGGGAGGGGTATTAAAAAGGGGGCGGGCCAGTGGGCGGGTGCGACCAGCTGTGCGACTTTCACTGCAACGCCACAAACGCGTCAAAAACCAGTCAAGAACGGCCCACGCCCCAAAGGCAGCCGAAAAATGAAGAGGAAAAATCAAGTAAATTCAAAAGGCCACAACAAAATCACACAGCAAGAAAATTTCAAAATAATTTGAATAAAAAAAATGATAAAAAAAAGAGACTTTCCCATTCTATTTTGAAAAATAAATAAAATTTTTTGGAGTTGAGATTTTTAAAGGTTTAATATTCTTTAAACCCTTTTAATTCATGTTCTTCTGTGCACCTTTTTGTTGCCATCTCTGTTGCTCTGGTAGAGTAATAATCATTTATCATATTTCAACACTTTGATGCTTTAAAATGCATTCTAAATCAATTTCGTTCGGCTCTCCCTCCCTCCCCCTCACTCTCTCTCTCTCGATCACTCGTTTGCTCTCTGCCCGTCTTTCGCGGCTGCGCTTTCCATTTTTTTGTTTTCTTGCTCTTTTGCTTCGTTTCATGCTTCGTTTAATCAACAAAATTTCGTTTTCCCCCCACTCTCTTTATTTTCTTTGTGCAACTTGCCGCCACATGTGCTTTACCCATACACACAGAGAGAGAGGCACATGTTGGATGCTGTTGTTGTTGTTGCCCGAAAATCAGCTGTAAATAATTGAATTGTTTGGAGTTTCTGGAAGTCGCAGCTTCGTTGAGTTAAATTTGCATTTTACCGTTGTTATTTTTCGATTTCCAGTTAAACATTGGGGTGGACAGCAAATTGGGGTGGTTATTTGGGTTTCATGATAATGTTTTAAATAATTTTATATTACAAAATATATTATTACATTTAATAAACTGTATAATAAAAAACTGTATTATAAAAAATATTACTCTTAATTACCGAAATTTGTATAGAATAAAACCATATGTAAATAAAAAATTATAGATAATATTACAAAAAAAAGTCACTTGGAATAACCTTTCAGGTTATCCTTCTCCCCAACCAAGGTTCACCCTTCTGTACATATGTTTTTATGTACATTATGTATGTAAATTTTGTGAATGATTATTTTTACTGATTATTTTAATTGTTGTTTCTCACATATATTGTTGTTAATATTGCATACTTATTCATATAGTTTGTTAAATATATTTTAAACTACTGTTATTGTTGATGTTGTTCAAGATATTATTATAATTATTATTATTGTTGATATTATTGTTGTTGTTGCTGACACGCACACACACATACACATTTGTACACAAACGCACACATAGACACCTGCAAAACACACTTACACATACAGAATCACAAGTTGGTTGCATCTTCTTATTAGCAATTTCTAACAAAAGGTATCTCTCCGTCTCTCTCCCTCTCTCTGCACTCTCTTTCTCTCACGCCCTCTGCCGCGATCACCAAAACTCTCCACAACTCTCCGCTCTGCGCTTACCGTTATGCGCTCAGCCTTCGATAGCGAAATCCTGTCGCCGCCCTCAGATGACGAGATCAAGGAGGGTCAGTGGATGGGCGTAACAGTGAGATCGAGTCCTCTGCAGGCCAATGGATCCGGCGGCAAGGTGAGTATCCTTTGATTATTCATTACAAATATAAACAAATATTCATACATCCTAGCACTTTTCTAAATTCCAAATGGTAGTATCAAAACTATAGAATTGCCAATAAAACAATGGTAAACAAAGTCAGTTGCTATCCCACTGTGAAAATTGCCACCCACAAGAGTAAATCGTATTCCCCAAGTAGTTATCTCGCTCTTAGAATCCACTTTCCAGGGCGAGAGCCAGTTAAAACTCAAAAATAAAAGAGGAACAAACTGCGCGCGCGACACACGGAAAAACGAGGATAAGGGAGAATAAGAAAACCGTTTTGTTTCACTCACCCGTGTATGTTGTTGTTGCGGCAGATCATCATGGCAAATTCGTGGACGAAAGCACACATAGAAATATGCAAAGAAAAACCTTCTAGCTCACAAAACACTAACGAAAACGAAAACAAAAGCCTTCTTCTGCTGAAGGTATAGCACACACACACATTTCTTGCACTTGCACATACAAAAAAACAACAAAACAACGAAAAAAATGTGCGATTACTGCAGAGAGCCCCGGCTTTCATGTTTCGGGCTTTTCCAGGACTTGCCCCCACATCACAAACACTTTTCACTATCGAGCACTCTGTTTTTCCGCACTTTTGGTATATTTTCCCGCACATTTCGAGTTTTTCCGCGATCCCAGCACGGAGTTGCTTGTCCATTTTTTTTTTGCCTCCGTTTCGCCCGGTGGCGCTGCAGAACTGATTTCCAACGGCCACCGGGAGAGGCTCTAAGCGATATTGGAAGGCGGCAATGCCTCGAGCTTGTAGGCGAGAGAGGGAGTACGGCGATGTCGCCAATATCAGCTTGGCCGCTTCCAAAAAACTTCCAGTTTCGAACTGCACGGGTAAGACGATCCACTTTTTATTTGATGGATAGTCGCTAGCTTGTATCTTATTTTACTCATTGGGTTGTATAAAATAAATAATTGATAAATAAGTTTTGCAGAATCTATGAAGTTATTAAAATACTTTCATACTTTCTCTGAGGTATGAGCTTTTTTTTTTGCATCTTTAATTTTTTTTAATTTTGCAATATTTAAATTTTATGCTAAATCAACTGTCTATTTAGATATATATAACCTCCCACCCAACTTCAATATATTGTAAAAAATATTCCTTTTCCTATCACATTATAAACATATATCTTTTGTTTATGTTCTCTAATACCCAATTCTCTTTTTCTCCCACCACAGGTATTAGTTTGCGCCCATCGCTATATGTTTGTGGTCCGAGAGAATCGTCATGGGCAGGGTCTTTGCTATCTGCTCACCAACGATCTGCAGTTCGAAGAGGTCTACGAGCCCTGCAAGGGACGAACTGTTAAGAGGTAAGTAATACTTAATTTTTATATAATTTACAGGGCTAATTATATAAATAATACTAGGTTATTATATCTGAGGAACTTCCATGGGATTTGTAGTTTATTAACCTAGTATCAAAGGCTGTGGAAATTAATTATAGGTTTTATATTTATTCTTAATTAAATAAAAAAAGAGTTTGTTATCAATTCCTATAATTGGGGCCTACTAAGTCTAAGTTGGTATATTACAAAAATTGTCTTGGGGTATTTATATTATATTACTATTATTATATATGATACCAAAGACTGATGTTATTATTTATCATTCGAAAGAGTGCACCCAGAGGATTATCCCAAAAATAAAATAATAAATAAGAGAGATCCCAAAAAGTAATACCAATGAGTAACACCACCAAGATATCCCATAGAGTAATACCTTTCGACCTCCCAACTTCACATTAGAATGCATTTCTTTTCGTGTTGTCCTAGGTCTCTTGGCCCTATCCATGGCAGGTTGAGGTAATCATAACACTCCCTACCCCTAAAAATTGACATGGGTCAGTTTTATATTTATTTTATATTCCTGCCATGGGGAGGGAGAAATGGGAAATGGGGGAAAGAAAAATAAAATAGGGGACAGGGAAGAGTGTCAAGGTGAATTATCTCCAGCGATGAATAATGCGGGGTGTGCTTTGTTTTTTTTCTGGTCTCCACCAATTAGCATGCAGCGTGTGTGGTTTGTTATTTATTTTCTTTTTTTTTAATGGAAAGGCGGCAGGCAGGGTCACCACCTCAAGTGTGACACCGATGACGTCGTTCCTGTTCCTGCAGCACTCATAAAGGTGAAATTTAATTTATTTAAATGAAATGAGGACGATCCGCACCCACGGACGCGGACGCGGTGACCGAAATCAAGGAGCGGTGGACGTGGTGCGGAGGCCTGTCATCATTCTGAATATGCAATTTTTCATCCAGCTGGAAGTTGCGTGTCCAAACCCGATTCGGGAATAGGCAGAGGATGGCATGGATAGGATAGAGGTGGAGGTGAAGCTCCAGGTGTTGACCCTGGTCATCCATTAATGTCCACAAACACACTCAGCTCCATTCGGGAATAGGCAAATGTCAGGGAAATGGAGATAGGCCAACGCCAAAGAGTCCCTTTGTTGACCATGGTCATCTATTAGTGTCCCAATCCGGGAATAAGCAGGACCAATGGAGGGGTTTGAGCTGTCCTTGGACTTCAAGGGGTTTTCTTTGGTACGTTAACCTTTGAAATGGGTTTTTAGTTACGATTTGGTGGGAGTTATTGGACTTTTTTTGAATGGTATAAGGAGTCAGAGATTTAGGAACGGTTTAAGAGAGATTTTAATTTTTTCAGTGTAGTTTTTAGAGATATATATAATTTGTATGGATATCTTTAAGTGATTTAACAAAGATTTTTAAGAGTTCTTGGGGTTCTTTGTAAAAATATCTTAGAGATATAATTTTGAGTATGTTAAAAATATTTTAGATAGAATTAAGGCAGGTTTTGGAACAATTATAGAAATATATATATTTTATGGAGATTTTTAAGCAATACTAGACAGATTTTATAGCATTTTTCAATAATTTTCAGATAGATTTCTGAAATATATTTTAGACATATTTGCAAGAAATTTTAGAAAGGGTTTTAAGAGAGATTTTTAAGAAATTTTAGAGAGAGTTAAGAGATCTTTTAAAGATATTTTTGGGAGATTTATAAAAGATTTCAAAGAGAGTTTGCAGACAGAGAGCTTAGACAGCCTTTAGAGAAATATTTTACACAGATTTTACTCTCTTTCTTTGAAGGAGATTACACAGAGTTTTTAGAGACAATTCAAAGAGATTTAGAAGAGATTTTAAAGAATTTAAAAAGAGATTTTAAAGATTTAAATTTAAATCAATTTTGAAAGAGATTTTGAAGAGATTTAACACAGCGGAAGACATTTAAGTAAATTACAATTTAATCTCATTCCCTCATTTCCCCCTCACAGACAACACGAGGACTATGGCATGTGCCAGGCTGGCACATCGGGCGCCCTCCTGGACGACGACACCATGGTCCTGGGCTCGCCCGGCCCGTCCACGTGGCGCGGCTCCATCTGGGTGACCCAGGTGGGCGGCGAGTATCTGCAGCGGGACAAGACGACCTACTACAGCAACCACGCGGACTCGGGATCTCCGGTGGACAAGTACAGCTACCTGGGAATGTCGGTGACAGGTGGACGTTTCTTCGGCCAAATGTCCTATGCGGCGGGAGCACCACGTTCCGAGGGCCATGGCCAGGTGGTGATCTTCGACAAGTCCAGCGATAATCCCATACCGATGCGCATGATCCTCGATGGCGAGCAGTTTGGCTCCAGTTTTGGCTACGAGCTGGCCACCGCCGACGTGAACGGTGACCTCCGGCCGGACCTCATTGTGGCCGCTCCGCTGTACTTCAGCAAGTCCGAGGGCGGGGCGGTGTATGTGTATCAGAACGAGAAGGATTCGCTGCCGACGAAGTACACCCAGCGGCTGACGGGGACGCTGGAGAGTAGGTTTGGCCTGGCCCTGGCCAATATCGGGGATCTGAACAAGGACCATTGCGATGATCTGGCCGTGGGGGCGCCGTACGAGGACCGAGGCGTTGTGTACATCTATCTGGGCTCGCCCAAGGGACTCAACACCAAGCCGTCGCAGAAGATCAGGGCCGAGGACTTGGGCGGCGGCATTATGCCAAGGGGTCAGCCACCGATACGCACCTTTGGCATCTCCATATCGGGCAACACGGATCTCGACGACAACTCGTATCCGGATGTGGTCATCGGGGCCTTCAACTCCTCGGCGGCCGTCATACTGCTGGCCAGGCCCATCATCAGCATCCAGACGGGCGTCCGGGCGGAGGAGCTGCGCAACATGGATCCCAATCAGCCCGGTTGCAAGGCGGATGTGTCCAGCAACCTCACCTGCTTCTCCTTCGAGGCCTGCTGCAGCATCGATCCGTACGACGAGAAGAGCAAGGAGCTGCGCCTGGCCTACAGCGTGGAGGCGGAGACCTTTGACCATGCCAAGAAATTCTCCAGGGTATTCTTTGATCGCGAGAACAAGCGTAGCAATGTCCTTAGCCGCGTGGTGACGGTGCGAACCGATGGCAAGGTGGCCTGCCAGCGGGTCACGGGCTACATCAAGGCCAATACGAGGGATATCCAGACGCCGGTGCGTTTCCGTCTCAAGTACTCGCTGGTGGAGCCACCCCTGGCCGAGACCGCGCTGGTCCACCTCAATCCCATTCTGGATCAGACGCAGGCGCACATTGACTTCGAGGGAACCTTCCAGAAGGACTGCGGGGACGATGATCTGTGCGAGAGCAACCTGATCATACGGGCAGAGCCGAATATCACGCGATCCGACCGGGGGGAGTACACCCTGATCCTGGACGAAACGGAGCTGGAGGTGCGCATCAATGTGAGCAATCTGGCGGACTCGGCCTACGAGGCCCAGTTGTTTATCCAGCATCAGGCGGGAGTCTCCTATGTGGCCACCAAGAAGCCGGTGAGTTAACTTCTTGCTTCCTTTCCTTTTTCCTTTCTTCCTTATTTTTATTAATGCTTGAATCCCCTCCAGACCAATGCCACCTGCAACAGCTTCAACACCACCCTGGTGGCCTGCAGTCTCGGGAATCCCATGCTGCGCGGCGCCACCACCTTTGTGACCATACGCTTCCAGCCCAAGGGCCTGGAGCCCGGCGAGAAATCCATGCTGTTCCACATCTTTGCCAATACCACCTCCAAGCTGGTGGGCACTGAGCCACCGGAGCGGGATCTGCACGTGAAGGTGGTGCGCCAGGCCAAGCTCAATTTCCGTGGCTGGCCCAAGCCGGAGCAGAGTTTCTACAGTGCCGCCACCCTGAAGAAGGTTAGCCAGGGTGGGATTTCGGATGAATCCTCCATCTCCACCTCCAGCTCCTCCTCCTCCTCCTCCTCCACCTCACCCATGGAGATGGACGACGTGGGCTCTCAGGTTAGCCACAGCTTTACCGTCTTCAACGATGGTCCCTCGACGGCGCCCAAGGTCCACATGGTCATCCATTGGCCCCTGGCCCTGTACAGTGATCCGCAGAGCAATCGCCTGGATCAGTATCTGCTATATCTGGAGCAAATACCCACCGTGGAGGTGGGCCAGGGCGAGTGCCGGGTGCCGCCGCAGTTTGTCAATCCGCTGGGACTGACCACGGGTTCGAGGATGGCCCAGGGCTACCTCAGTGCGCCGGCCCAGATGCGTATGCATTCATCGGCAATGGGCGGCAGGCGGTACAATAAGTCGACTACGTTTGCCCAGCACACACAGAAGAGCTACCACTCCAGTGGCGATGATGACGAGGATCAGAGTCACAATCAGAACCGGATAAAGCGAAGCTTCCTGGAGCGGGTCACCCGCTTGGAGCGCCTCACCTACGACCCCGAGGGCAGCGCCGGCAATTCGCCCGGCAGCTCCAGTGGCAATGGCAAGAAGCAGGACATCGTGGAGCTGGAGTGCAACAAGGGAACGGCGCGGTGCATACAGATCGATTGCGAGATCTGGAACATGCCCGCTCGCTCCGAGGCCCAAGTGGTGGTCACCGCTCGCCTGTGGAACTCCACGCTGGTCAACGAGTATCCGCGCGTGGATCGCGTACGCATCATATCCTCGGCGACGGCGAAAATACCCGATGACTATGGTGTGGAGGTCATGGAGCTCAATAACTGCGAGGTGGGTCATACAAATCCTATATCCCTGATGTCAGAACCGATTTAACTATCATATTTCCTGTTTCCCTTATCAGGTGGAGACCCGTGCCTATCCAGAGCTACGGAATCAGCAGCGCGACACCTCGATACCCTGGCTCATCATCATCCTGGGCATCGTGGGGGGCCTGCTCCTGCTGGCCCTCTTCACGTACTGCCTGTGGAAGTGCGGCTTCTTCAAGCGCATCCGTCCCACGGATCCCACGCTGAGCGGCAATCTGGAGAAGATGAACGAGGAGAAGCCCTTCCTGGCGCCGGCCAAGAATCATGTTTTCTAACAAGAGGGCACCGTTGGCTGGGATTTGGTGCGTCGGCGGCATAGGCGGCGACGCCGTTTAGCCGCTGCACTGCATCATTTGCCGCCTTCACGCCGGGGCTGGCGCAAGGCTCCAAACAACCATAGCAACAACAACAACAATAATAACCATAATAGTAACAACAACAATAATGACAGCGATGTGGATGTGGAGTCGCTGACGCCGCCACCGCCACCGCTGAGCATCCTAAGCTGGGGCAACGATGGCTACTACCAGGCGAGCGCCGCCTGGTGGGGTCACATGTGAGATGGGGAAGATGGGGTTAGGATCATGTGGGTTGTGGTTCAATGTGCCATTTCGTTTACTTAATGCAACAGGCTAAGTTCAGAGCAGATCAAAGGTGATAACGTGAAGAACTCCCCAATTCCACACAAGAAAAAAACCTTTTAAAAATCTTTTGAAATTCAATTTATAGAGATTTCTTTGAAATTTTGAAACCCCTGTCAGTTCTGAGTACCTTTTTCTATACAAAAGCCTTTTAAAAATATTTTATAACCTCGAAAGCTTTCCGGGTAATTTCAAAGTTCACATTTTTTATGAAAAAAAAGAAAGAAAGTTTTGAAATCACTTGAAATGCCGCCCAAAAGTATGCCCCAAAATGTTATACCTTATTTTTATTATAAAGACCCGAAAAGAGCACGAAAATATCTCACGGCCTGACTTTTGGGAGACATTTCGCCTTGATTTCAAAATATATACATATTCCTCGATAATTCGCCTATGTTCTGTCTCCAAAACTTAGTCTAACGATTTAGCTAAGCCCCCAAAACGTTGATAAAATTCTTTGTAAAAATGTTCATTGTCATATATAGGAGTTATATAGTTTATTACCGATGCTAAGCTAGGATAAGGAGAAAGGAACAGAGAGAAAGAGAAACGCCGAATATTCCGAATATAGCATACACAAGAAGAATCGATAAAAACACTGCCAATCGACAACAAGAATTATCGAATCGAAATCAAAATCGATTCGTAAACACTGCTTGAAATAAAATTAAAAAAAAAGAACAAAAGTATTAGCACAAACTTAACGCCTAACATTTTAGCGATCTACAAGCAACAACACAATAATCGTTATTTCGTTAATCTTTCTATTTGTTTTTGTACTATTTTTTGTAAATTAAATTAAGAAAACAACATTTTAGGGGATAATGCACGTTTTTGTATGTATGTATAATGTCCGAGGAGCGTGTTAGGGACACGTTTGTAGTTAAATTAGTTTGTAAATAATATTACGATATGCCTTAGTAACTAGCTGTAAATAGTAATTATTCTTGTCCTTGTCTATTTAATATACGATGTCTTTTTTTTAAACAACCTTCCACCAGCTGAATTTGAATTTATTGTTGACCAAAAAGGGAAGCCGAAGTCTCTATTCCCTGCAGCCAAAGTATATATAAACTTGCAGTAAGTAAGCACAATAGATCCTAACTAAGTAAGTATTTATAATTTTGAATATTAAAAGATTGACAGCTATATGATATAGTAGTCCGATTTGGATCAAATTTAAACCGAAATTCTAGAATAATACAAAATGCTCATATATCTAATTATGTGAAAATATTTTGAAAACTGGCGAAATTATATTTTTTTCCTCAAAAACTGAGGGACTAGTTTACGTAGAACGGACGGACGGACATACAGACAGGCGGAAGAATAGGCGGACGGACAGGCGGACATGTAAAAAAATAATGCAGTATGTATAGGTAAAAATAGGCGATCTGCAAGGCAGCTTTCTTCATTTTTTTATTCAATATCAATATTCAAAGTCAATGAAATAAATAAAATCCGTAAAATTAATAAAGTCAATAAAATAAAATCAATAAAAACTATAAAATAAATAAAACCTATAAAATAAATAAAACCTGTAAAATAAATAAAACTTATAAAATAAATAAATAAAATTATCCAAAAATATAATAAAGTCAATAAATGCGAAATGTAGATGATCAATGACTGCGATGGGAATTCGAGAGTCGAAGGCCTGAAGAGAATCAAGAGCCGAACCGTTGGCCTGGTGCCTCATTAGGTTCCAGGGCATAAAGATAATTGCCATAGCATGCATTTCTGCGCTTATTCCAAGCGATTGATGGTGTCGATTGTCTGCCGGAAATCTATTAATTCCATCCCTAATAATATTCAGGAAAACCCTATCCAACACCCAGCCAACCCAACAGCACACCCAAACAAAATCCTCTGCTTCCTTCACAAAACCAATCTCATGCCCAAAATGCTGCCCATAAGTTTAAGAAGTAAATTTGTAACCACCCAATTGGTCACAGCAGGCCTTGCTCTTAATTAACAAAATAAAATCCTTTTCCGCTCATATATATAGGATATAGGATAATAGTCTTCGGACTTACCCGCATTTGAGGATACTCGGTTAATTTTCGTTGCCACATTGCATACTTGGCCGATATTCATCGATAATAATTTTTTCCTTTCCAGTGCAGAGGTTGTTATCATTGTTGTTCACACGCGATTATTAGCACTATTAACACGCGATTATTAACACTATTACCACACGCGATTACTAGCAGACGATGATTAACACGCCATTACTATCGGCCGATGACAACACGCGACTACCAGCACTGACGTGGCGCGAACGATTTGAAAGCCGCGAGCATACTGAGGCTGCAGCGGCCAGCCACCTCTGCTTATAGGTGTATGAGATGGATAGAGAGCGGCAGCTCGAGAGAGAGAGACAGATTGAGGCTGCAGCGGCCAGCCGCCGTTGCTTATAGGTGTATGAGATGGATAGAGAGCGGCAGAACGAGAGAGAGAGAGACAGACTGAGGCTGCAGCGGCGAGCCGCCTCTGCTTATAGGTGTATGAGATGGATAGAGAGCGGCAGAACGAGAGAGAGAGAGACAGACTGAGGCTGCAGCGGCCAGCCGCCTCTGCTTATGTGAGTGAGCTCGCATGCTTAGAATATGACGTGTATCAATATTTTGAGAGTGGGAGTGAGATATATATATATATATATATATTCCGATGGATCTTAGCTTAAGTCTTTATTTTTGTTACGGAAGTCTTACTTGTGCGGTTCTTTGTTTACAAAAGTGTGGGAGCGATGACGTGTCCCAACAATTTGAGAGTGAGAGTGCCGCTCAGAGAGCGCCACTCAGAGATTGCATGAATTGTTGATGTTATTTGAGAGCGGCTTCGCCTGCTGTGGCTGCGTGTGGTTGATGTGGCTTGTTTACATTTGTTCAGATTGGGATCGCCTATATATTTTCTATATTCATCTTCTTTCTTCACTCTATGTTTATATTCATCTCTCTCTAGCTATATTTCTTTCCCTCTTTCTCTCTCTTTATTTGTATCCATCTCCCTCTAACTCCAATGTAAACAACCCACATCCGGCCACGTAGCCATAGCAGGCGAAGCCGCTTTCAAATAAT